>JAWWLZ010000677.1:0-11555 GCA_035041345.1 Poliocrania exsul | reverse complement strand
AGAGGTCAGCTGTTAGCTAGCCTAGCTCAGCTCAAGTTAGCTGATAATACCAGGCCTGGTCTGAACTTTAAAGCCTAGATTTAGGCCTATCAGCTAAACCCATGACAATAGTATAGTATAGTATAGTATAGTATAGTATAGTATAGTATAGTATAGTATAGTATAATATAGTATAGTATGGTATAGTATGGTATAGTATAGTATAGTATAGTATGTCCAGGCTTCGCAAACGAAGATTTGGGAAGGGCTCTACCCAGGTGGGTGTGTCTTTTGAGCCTGCACAGTGGATTTTTTAGGTGAGGTGCAGCATGCTCCAAACTGGCCCCACCCTTTAACTCCTGAGGCTCATCTGCCACGGCTGAGTGAGCTTGGACCATGGCAGTGAAGTCCTCAAGACTAGAGCCTAAAGCACCCGGTATTACCAGGAGGTCTCCCCTCCAAGTACTAACTGGGGCTGACCCTGCTTAGCTTCTGAGATCTGATAGGATCAGGTGTCAGGGTAGCATTTAACTGCCTCATAAAAATATTAAAGTAAAATCATTAGCAGAGCCCGTGAGCCCACAGCTCTGGGGCTGGAGCGTTAAAATATGACCTTCCCTATAAGGTTCCTTGCTAGACTGGAATACAATGTTTGCCACTCTCCTGACTAATGCACTGAAACAATTTTGCACACTATAAAGGAGCAAGTATGTCATTTGCCAATTAATTTGACTTTGGGTTTTTTCATTCATGCAAGAGAAAAAATATCAAATTTGTAATTAGTGAGATGAACACCATTTAATTTTCCCTCAAGTTTTAGTTTTATGGCAGGATTCAGACTAGCACTTTAGCTCTTTCCTCCTGAATTCAATATGACCATATAAAAGAATCATTATCTGGAGGGCAAATATGTCCTTTCAAGGAGCAAAATGAAGAGTCATTCATTCCTATTTTATAAATCAGCTTTCATGGGAAAATAATGTTAATTTGTTCAGCATAACAGCTGACAGTTCACCACGTCCAGAACGAAACACTTTTCATATTGAACACTTTGAAACATTTTTTTCCTGTCTTTGTCATGTTCGATTCTGATGCAGAGGTAGCTTTTTTGCTGTAAAACCAAATTATTTCAGTGCCAGATTAAGGAGTGGTATCTTCAGCTCTATGATAATTGGTTTCACATTAGTGAGGAAGGAGCTGTCTACAGTTTAAACTTAAGTAACTTCAGTCGGAAAGCAGGATTTTGACTAAAATTTTCCAATTATTATGTTTGTTTTATTTTTGGGGAGTTTTTATGTGTTTGTTTTCAATACAGTATCTTTATACTGTTGTTATTATTATTACTATTATATAGCTTGATACATCTGAATTTCAGAAAATAAAATCTTTCCATTGTTAAGAATAAGTGGTTCAAATAAGATCAAAAGAAATTACCAGTCACTATGTAAAGTCCTTTTTTTAATATATGTTTAAAACCCTGTACAGTGTCTGGTATTTCCAGGTATACTTAGCTAAATTTGAGAAAATCATGACAATTCCTAACTTAGTGAATAGACTTGAACCAGAAAATTTGTTCTAAAGAAGTTAATTTAACAAATAAAGAAAAAGCCATTCAACTTCCCTTTTTAAAATGAGAATAATAGAAACAAATCATGTTTTCTAGTTAGTCCATAATAGAAAAGTCTTCAACATTCTATGTCTTTATTTAGAGCTGTTACTGTTTCTAGGTTAGGACACACTAGAGAACAGCTATGGCAAGTGGAATAGCTAATGAGCATGATGACTATGTCTGTATTGGGAAAGTAAATGAGACCAGGATGTCATCTCTGGCACAGAGGCTAACTGGCATGGAACTGTGTCTGTAATCCCAATTCACTTCCAAAACAGCATAACCTCATGCAAACTACTTACTGGGGACAGCTCCTAGTCTCTGCTAACTGCTTACCATTGCTTCGGTTATTGTCATTTGCACCAGACCCCAAAGGATCCCTGAGACTGCTCTCACAGTCTGAGCACATGGACTACACCATGGTGTCCAGAAAAGTTCCTGGCACTGCTTAACTTTCTAGCATAGATGTAGATGAAGGCTCAGTAGTGTAACATTACTGATTTTCTTCTTAGAGTAATTAACACACACCATAATCTCACTGTTTGTTACAGTGTGAGGGGAACCTTCTTACTGCATTGACAGCTGCTGAGAATATTTGAAATCCTATGGCCAGGATGGCTTTGCTTGTTCATCATTTTGTGTGCTTTTCTGCACCAGCCTAGTCTTCAGGACCCCAACTTAGCTATATTGTCAGCATCATAAGCATCATAACTTTTGAGTAAGATGTCTCCAACCCAGAGGCTAGAAAATGACAATTAACTAAATCTTCCTCTGTGGAATCCACTTCTCTGTTTAATGACACTGAGATAGTGTATTTTTCACCTTTAAGATTTTGAGATAGCTGAGATAAGCAAAGTGGTTCCCTTATCATGTAGAAAGTATAATTTCAATTAACGTGTATTGAAAGAGTTGAAACAAAGAATGAATATCAGTACTTTAGCATAAATCTGCATATAGTGCAGAACACTACAGGGCTTCCAAAGGGAATGAAAACAAAATTGCCTTCTTTGGACTTTCCCAGAGCCAGCTCTTTTCCCCTCTAATATTCAAGTCTTGCACAAACTTGGCATAGGGACCAACAATTAGGAACATGATTTATTCAACTGGAAGATATTAGTGCAGGGCTTTAGAAAAATTTAGACATGGAAAAAAATGTAGTCACAGACATTGGGACCTTATTCTTTAAAAAGTTTTCCTGGTTCTTTATTTCTGGTACAGTTGTTAGATAGTATTTTACAGCACTACTTGATTTACTGTCATTCTTTCAGACTAAGGTTTTATCATATTTCATTCAACTCAGTAAGTAGTAAAATACAATCTGAATACCAGTATTTGAGCTTTCTTCCTCACAGTCTCTTGATAAATATTTAACCTAATTTAATAGTGAAGATTCAAAATCAGACATTTCATGATCAGTAATGTAAATTAATAGTATAACTCCTTAATAATTTATTAAAAGCCTCAATTCCACTTTTGATCTCATATAGTGACTACCAGTAGGTAATTTGGAATCAAAGGTAATATTAAAAAGTAATTCAGCTATAAATGGAAAAAAAAATCTTTCATGGTGTCAGAGTACCAAATTTATGTTTATCTCTCACCAATATTTTATCTGTAGTAGTTCAAAAGCTTTTATTAGGCATGCCTGGGAATATGACTCCTTTAGAGTAAAACCTGGATTAGGTAAACTATTTTAAACCAGAATAAAAGGAAAAACTAAGAGGTACACAGCAATATGCTAGTGAAAATGTATCTCTCTGAACAGTGAATGCAAGAAGTTCTAGCTTGGTACTAGAATTGTGTAGAATTTTCCGGCCCAGGGTACTTTACTTCTGATGCACAAAGTACTAGTGAGGAAAATGCTACTGTAGGAATTCTTCCAGTTACAGATCTAATTATTCACATCACTTTCATAATCTGCTTGCATTCTTGATGAATCAACCTGTATTTTGTTATCCTATAAAGAATATGCAGTTCCATTCCTTATCCTTAAACACTTTTCCACTTCATATGCATGTGTGACTAGAATTGTTGTTCTGGACATGCATGTTGTTCTAAAAGAACATTTGAAGAGAAAATCTCATGCTGAAATATGGTTATACAAATCATTAGGGTTTGTTCATGATCCAAAGAGCAGCTGTCTTAATGTGGGTAACGGCAGAAAAAACCAATTCGGTCTACTTTAGATGACAGCATAGCAAATAAAAGGAACGAAAAACTTAAGTCTCAAGATTTCACAAGCAGCAATAGAACAGAGATGCAAGCTTTAGGTTTAAGAATCTACACAATTTATTCTTGATTCTGTATCTGCAATGAAAAGATAATTTTATTTCTTAAATACCACTAGTCTTTGTCTCATTCTAGATATCTTGAAGACAACAAGTAAAATTTCTAAAGACAAACTCTCTCCAGACTTTAAGGTATGCCTGATTGTATTCAAGCAAATCATTCTTTATTTGTGTGAAGCACTCCTATGCTGTATTTGTGCCTCCACTATAAGAAATATTTCTCCCTACGTAAGTTAGAAAAAATAAGATGAATTTTTTAAAAATGTTGAATGTATTGGCTAAGTACATTGATATGAAAGTTGACATTTTCTATCTGGCAGAAGAATTAAAGATATATGTATACTTTTTTTAAAAAAGCCAAGAAGATTATATTTTAGAGAAGAAAATGCTGAAGACAAGTGAGGTGTGTTTTCTTGAATCACATGCAGCTTCCTGTAGCATGCTGTGGATTCCAACTACAGGGCATACAGTTTTAGATCCACTTCCAGCTATCTATAGCACTTATTATGCTCATATGTAAACACTTAAAAAGAGAACTGACAAGATTCAAGGAAAACTGCCAAGTTACATAAGATTTAAAATATCAAACTGTTGAAATACTCTGCAATTAAGCTTCAGATTGTCCCTGGCAATCACATTTGTGCAGTGGAAGGACTCAGGGGAGCAAAAAAATACAAATGTTCACGTATGTGAGCTCCATGTGAGGACAAGACAAACAGAAGTCTCAGCAGATGCTCCATATTGAAGGTTTTCTCTGACATTCCTACTACTTAAAAGGAACATGGAGGGGATGGGACGTGATGCTACTTTCCTTATATTTACTTTCTACCAATGTACTTGCTTACAAAATGGAATAGATAAATGAGAGGAACTTGCTTAGTTCATTTCCACTGTGCAAAACCTCTTCATACCAAACCAGAAGACTTTCTATATTTTGGTGTATGCATTTTTTTACCACCTCCATCTTTTTTCCATGGAATAATTTTCTTGAGCTCTGCTCCCAGGTGTGACTTTCTCTACATGTAAGTGCTTGTTGTAGGCTCATAGAGAAGCTAATTGTCCTCCCCAAAACATGGCAAACAGCCACTGCACTACCTTGGCAATATGAACATTTCCTGTCACACATGGCATATACTACAAGCTTCCCAAGACAGATGATTTTTTTTCCAATTTATAAACACTTGGAACATTGTGGGTGCATCCTACATTCAATAAACCTTATAATAATTCTTTATAATAAAGAAAATGCACTTGGGAGATCATGGATGAAAGATGAAAATAATCTGGTAATTCCATTTCTTCCACAGAGATTTTGATACTGATCTTTGTTGTCAATGCTGAATATTATAGCAAGATGACTATTCTCCATGTCACTGAATCTGAAACCATTTATAATTTTAAACATTAAAATTAGCATCTTGCACTTCAGAATCTATGCAAATGGATACCACACTTTCAATGAAAATTTGTAGATCTATCATCTTCTCTTTTGAGTCCCATCTCAGTTATGAGAACACTATTGTCTCGCAGAGATTAAAGAACAAGTAAACTAAAACAAGTTGTTTTCTGCTGAGCCTTATGGTTTATGTTACATCACACTCCAGTCCTTGAGGCAGCTCTGTATCTGCTTCATCTACCCCAGCAGTCTGTCTTATATGTCATTCTTGAGCACAGAAGGAAATTTTAAACAGCAGTATTTTTCTTTAATATGCTACTTTTCAACAGTGTTTGTTCTAATGGGATTTAAGCAGCTTATTTTCTGAAACATATTGCTCAAAGTTGTGGGTTTTTTCTGATTGATTTTAATTCACAATCAAGGCACCATGTTCTTGGCAGATATCTGGGGTCAATGCTCTGTTGCTAGGCAGTGGGGATTAGTAGCTCTTTATCATTCTGGATTATAGGAAACATTGTGGAATCAGCTGCAATTTGAGACCCTGGAGTCAGTCCCATCATTCCTTCTGCTTGGTCGTGTAGTTGCCTGGTTGCAGTGCTATTTTCAAATTTTGTGTTTCAGAAACATCTCCAAACTGTTGTCAGATTAGATGCAGGAAGCACAGATGAGCACTAATATCCCGGTGATAACTACAATGAAAAGAAAATTTCATGTGTTTTTGCAATTGTTTATTATGGGCTTTTGAAAAAAAATTAAAGTTCCTTACTGTTATAGCTGCACACAGAGGCAGAAAGGATGTATGGGCCATCTCCACCTCCTTCCTCTTGAAATTTCTTTCTCAGCTTCAGGAATCAGGGGACAGCTGCACACTTGAGATGACCTGAGAGAGCTAGAGGTCTTTAAGCTGTCAGGGACCAGTTATTGAACTCACTTTTTGAACTGCAGAGTTAGCATCAATCAAACACATATCCCTCTCTATTCAGAAGCTTGTGAGCACCATTATTTGAAAGATAATAGTCAATAGCTGACCCCTTAGATGGTGAAAAGCTAGCAATCTGTCAGATATCTGCATGTATGTGGCGTTGAGGGGGTGAAGAAGGTTCCTGCAGGTCCTCTGACCCAGGGGCATGCGAGAGAGATGTTCACTCAGAGGCACACATGGCAAGAATTCATTTATTGTGAAATCACAAGACTTTTATATGGTCCTGAGGGGAACGTGCTGGAACTGGGACAGGATAGGATAAGGGCTTGGGCAGAAGGGAGTTACTTGGTGCTCAGCTAGTGAATGGGAAAACAGGAGGATAAAAGCCAATGGAAACCCGGGAACTGGGGATAGATGGGTGTGATAATGAATGGGGTTAGGACAGGGGTGGAAGCCAGCAGGCAGTGCGAGTGGTGGTGGGAAGACACCCCCTGGGCAGGACCATGTCACCTGGAGAGAGCCAATGCCAGTGCCTGATCAGCATGGTGACTCATTGGGAAACAGTGCTTCCAGGGAAGACAGGGGACGGGTGGATACCGCCATGCGGGAACAAGTGTTACAGAAACTTTCTGAACTAAAACCTGTACAGAGAAAAGGCATATCTTTCAAACTCCCACAGTAAGTCTCTCATATATGTGGCTGGTCTGGACCATGCTGCTTCCCAGCATTGCCCTCCTCTGAGGTCCATTTCAGCGTTTTCCCACATGCATGTACTGTGTATGGTGTGTTGTATTGAGCTAACAAAAATCTAAAAGGCTTACTATACATGGATGGATAATTCTACCAGCCGCTGTAGTATCTTAGTATTTACCAAACCCATCTTCCCATAGCTGCTACCATGGACAAAGATTGCCTTATTGCATATTCTGAGGATAAAAGTAATGTAAGATGTCTTATGTAATAACTGTGACATTCGTTTCCCTCTGGCTTCATAGCAGATCCAAAGCTACTCCTCTGGAAATGTGCAAGCAGTGTATTGAGAAGAACTTGACTTTACAAGATAATCTCATCTTCACTGGATTGTATTGCATATGCAGGCATGCACTGTGGTGATATATTGGGGATTTTTTTTTTTTTATTTAAGGCTCTCAGAGCATGTATATGTGTTGGAAACATGACTGAGGTTAGTTGTGTGCCTTTAAAGTTTTTATTATGGCTTCACTGTCATGTGTCCCAGGAAATACCTTTCTTCTTTGTCTGCAAGAAATGTATACGCATGGACACTTTAAAGGCAAGAGGTAAGACGAGATAGAACTTGCTATGTCTTGCAAGGCAAGATAATTCAGGATTTCTTAATGAGGCTGCAAATAAGTACATATATCAAGATAGGAACAAACTCAGTCTATGAGTTTGCCATCAAGATGGAGTCACAAGGGGATCACAGAATTGTAGAATCATTTAGGTTGGAAAAGACCTTTAAGTTCATTGAGTTTACTGTGTGCATTAGCATTTAAGCAGGATGACCTTACACTTCCAGGATAAAAGTGAAACATCAGAGAACAAGCAAACAGAAATTTGGATTGGGAGTATGGTGAGAGTAGTTTTGAAATATTTATTCAAAATAGAATCATAAAACGGTTTGGGTTGGAAGGGACCTTAAAGCTCATCTAGCTCCAAACTCCCTGCCTGGGGAAAGAATACCTTCCATTAGATGAGGCTGCTCAAAGCCCGATGCAACCAGACTTTGTACACTTCCAGGGATGGGCATCCACAGCTTTTCTGGGCAACCTGTTCCAGTGCCTGACCACCCTGAGAGTAAAGCATTTCTACCTAATAGCTAATCTAAATCTACCCTCTCTAAGTTTAAAGCCATTTCCAGTTGTCCTTTTACTATATGCTTACTACAAAATCCCTCTTCATCTTTCTTGTTGGTCTCCTTCAGGTACTGAAAGGTTGCTAGAAGGTGTCCCTGGAGCCTTCTGGAGAAATCCCACATATTTTTTAGTCTTCCTTTATCCCAGCCATACCTATAGAAGATTTTTCTTTCTGTCCTTGATATCCCTGGCCAGGTTTAAGTCCATCGGGGCTTCAGCTTTTCTTACCTGAACCCTGGCTGCTCAGGTAACTTCTCTGTATTCCTCCCAGGCTCTCTCTCCTTGCTTCCACCCTATGTAGAGATGTATCAACTCAAATCTTACTGTAGATTACTGATTTTGAAATATGGTTATGGATTGTTTTTAGTGTAGAAATTAAAATTCAAGAGAGAGTTAGTAAAAAATATTATCTAAATGTGATCATAAACCAGACTATTCAGATAAAGCTGATACATATTGGTTTGTCCTGAAACTTAACATTTTACTTAAACAAAGCTCTAGATTGAAGTTTCTATGCACTTAGGTCTCTAGAACCAGGTATGTGCTGTTTACTAATACTCTTTATGTAACCCAAAATAATAAAGGACTGATATTTGACTAGAGTATGAAAGATTTCATAATATATGTTTGAACAAAGAGAACAAACAAAACAAGATGAATGTTAACAAATGTAAGAAATCCTACAAGAACCTCAGCTTTAACTTAGGAAAGGATCTGTTTTCTATTCTTTTTATTTTTCAGGATGATTTATGTATAAGTATATATACAATATAGGTTTGCTGTTCTTCTTTACCCTCTTCTACAGCAGAAATACCAACTCTCATTTAACAGAATCATAGAATGGTTTGAGTTGGAAGGGACCTTAAAGCTCATCTAGTTCCAAACTCCCTGTCTGGGACAGGGATACCTTCCACCAGACCAGGTTGTTCAAAGCCCCATCTAACCTGGCCTTGCACACTTCCATAGATCCATAACTTCTCTGGGGAACAGGTTACAGTGTCTCACTGCCCTTAAAGTAAAGAATTTCCTCCTAATACCTAATCTAAATCTATTCTTTTTCAGTTTAGCAATTTATTTTTTAATTGGTGAAATTAAATCCAGAAGCATTGATCAACCATCATACATTATACATAAATATAGATAGAAAAATGTCATATTTGCTAGAACTGAGTTTTTACCTCAGTTTGAATACCAAGACATTATTTCTGCTACTTGTGTATTATGAATTTTATTAAACCAATATCCACTAATGAATTTCTACCATAACAGCAGATGGCTTGCAGGCAGAAAGGAAGCTTTGCAAGAAGCAATTTCCCTTCTGTTTGCTCCACTCAGTTTCAATTTACCTCTTACCATAATTTTTATAAAGCTCAGTAATTAGTGTGATTATAATTCTTAAACATTTTGTTGATAAAATTATTTCTATGTCTGTAATTCTAGGCAATTTTATTTCAGATCATTGTAGCTTCAGGTAATCTCAGGTTTCCAGCTCCCCACATGGACTAACATCCCAGGCCAGCATTGTACCACCCCTCTTCCCAGGGAGATGCCTGATCTCTGAGGCTGGGGCTGCCCTCTGCCTGTCCTGCACTTTGGCTGGAGCGGTGGGATGCAATGGGCTACTTGGTCCTGCAATGCCACCCCAGGCAGGCCCTGCAGCTGTTAGTCCTCCATGAGACCTTATCCCACACAGCACTCTGACATGATGAATATTAACATGAGCACTTCTCCTTGTTTCAGCATGTGTCCATCTTCTGATGTTCTTGAAGTTATGCTCAAAATTGGAATTTCCAGGAACACTCTCTCTTGGAGAGCTGTATCAAGGACCAAGAAGCTCTGATCTGGAAGAATGTACTTGCAGCACAGCACACAATGCAGTGCTGTGGCAGCAGAGAGGGTAAATGGGCTTATCACTTGTCTCATCAGGCTATGTCTTCATAGAAATAATGAAAGGATGAAATAGTTTTAAAATATCTACGCTTTTTTTCCCAATGCAAATTTTGATAATCTGTTTTGAGTTTCAACAGATGTTTATTCTAAGAAACTCCAAGCACTCATCAATGAATTCTCCAGTCAACCTGTCCAAATATTTTTCTGTTCACACAGTAAGAACATCTTTTCAGTACATAACCTGCTTTACAAAATATTGGTTTTCCATGTAGGAAATCAAACAGGAAGAAGTATGGGAAAGAAACCTGAGTGATTAAAATTCTTTCATGATTAATTTTTCTGCAGTAAGACTGAATCTGCTTATCTTGATGGAGGTTATGTTGGTTCTCATGCCTAAATAAAAGTCTAATGGAGAGGATCATTGTCCTCCATATTAGGCTCATTAATAGACAGTTTCTCTGTGCCTCTGAAGCCCCATTATTGCCCTTGACTTTGAGGCTATTTTCAGATATATAATTGTATTAAAGTGACAGGAAAGGCAAATAGGCAGTGTAAACTACCAGAGAGGGGGAAAAAAAAATCTTACCTATAGGGCTAGTATGTTACCCAAATTACCCCCTCTCTATTTCCATTTATTACTTTAAGGAATTCTGCATGTTTTCAGACGAGAATCCTGATTGGTTTGCTATTGCAAATTTAATTGTCTTCTTTGTGTCCCTGCCAGAAGAACCATTTTCTTTGTCATATTTCTTCATCCCCTTTCCATACTCTTTTCACTACTCCAGTGTGACAAACATTATCCCATTAGAAAAGATGCTAACTTTTCAAGAGAAGATTTTCAGTGTAGTGGAACATTTTAATTCTGAAATCCATAAAACTTTGAATTTATCAAAAGGATTTACCAATCTCTGTTCTTTAACTCTGTGCATTTGTGCTTCAGCATCAATATTTCCCTTACCTTATTACCTTCATTCTTATGATTTTATTTTTTTCTCTATTTTTTGAATAAGGTCAAAGTCAGTCCTTTTTGCCAGCATATTAAAAAAACCTACTAAAGTTTTCCAAATTAAAAGTAATTTTTGTTTTAAAATTGCTGCCATCTTTCTCATGAATATAATTCTTCCTGTTTAGATTGTTAGTGATCTTTCTTACCTCAGATGGTGCATGATTGCGCAATGCAGTATTTTCTCTCTCTCTTAATTGGATGATCTATGAAGCTAACCAACAGTATGTAAATTGTAAATATATGAATTTTATGCAGAAGATACTTTGTGACATTAAGTATTAGTGAATATTGCATGTATTAGTTCTACTGTTTCTGCTTGCTGGTAGACCTCAAATACCTCACTGCACATTGACTGTAAAGTTGAAAAATTTCTGCAGTCAGATGAAAACACTTCAAAATTTTAATTAATGAAATATTATTAGTTTTTCCTCCTATTTTTTTCATTTCTTGCTATTGGATGAACTCTTATAGGTCATATCGAAAGTGATATATAATAAAAAGGCAAATTTCTCCCAGGTGTGCTGGTTTAAAGGTAAACCAGCGGGAGAAATGAACTCAACACGAGAGAGATTATGAATCAGAGCTACAATT
>JAWWLZ010000676.1:0-11558 GCA_035041345.1 Poliocrania exsul | reverse complement strand
CCACCCTGTGCCCGATGCTCACCTTGGCAAAGCCCTCCCAGCCCCTGGAGCCCACCCTGTGCCCGATGCCCACCTTGGCAAAGCCCTCCCAGCCCAGAGCACTGAGTGCCATGGTCAGTCCTGCCTTGGGCACCTCCAGGGGTGGGCACTCCAAACCAGCCTGGGCAGCCCCTTCCAATGTCTGACCACCCTTCCCAAGATGAAATTTCTGATGTCCAACCTGCCCCTCCCCTGGCACAGCCTGAGGCTGTGTCCTCTCCTCCTATTGCCACTTGCCTGGGGCACTCTTCCAAAAAGCAGAAAACTCTGAGCTGAGGGAGACTTTTTCCATCAACCAAAAAGATCATAGTATGATTTTTCTAAGAAAACCTCCCAAATTCTCCACAGAAGACAGAACTGAAGAGAAATAATTTCCTCACAAAGCCATTTTTCTTTGGCAATAAACCCTTCCCCCTGGTTGCAGCTCTCGGGAAGCCATTAATTACCTGCCGTGCCCCTCTGCCACCGCTCTCCCCCCCGCCGGCTCCGCAGAGCCCTGGCCCAGCCTGGCTGTGCTGCAAAAGCCTCCACGCAGCCAAAGCAAATGGCTCCGAGAGCACAACACGCAGCTGTCCCAGATGTTCGGCACTAACACGAGCAGTAGGAAACGTGTGTGAGAGTGGGGAGCGACTCCTCTCACTGCCAGCCCCTCCTGGTTGGCAGCAGCTCCGGGGCTGGCACCGCTCCGAGGGCGCCGGAGCCACGCGGGAGCTCCGGTCACTGCCAGGAGCGCTCCTGCCCCGTGTGCTGGTTTGGCTTCAGCCAGGCAGGGCTTTCCCAGAGCTGGGAGGTGCTGGGAGAGCCCCAGGCAGGGCTGCAGCCCCACATCCCTGGGCAGGCAGTGCCAGCACGGCCTCCAAGGAATTTTCCCCATATTTGTGTCATAGAGACTTTCCTTTGGTCAGGGAATCCTGGAATGGTTTGGGTTGGATGGGACCTTTAAGGCTTGTCTTGTTCCACAGCCCTGCCATGGACAGGAACACCTTCCACTAGGGCAGAATCACAGAACACAGTGGGTTAGAAGGGACACAGCAGGATCATGGAGTTCAACTCCTGGTCCTGCCCAGGCCCATCCCCAGGGGTCACTCCCTGTGCCCGGAGGGTCATCCAACCACTCCTGGAGCTCTGACAGCTTTGGGGCTGTGCCCACTGCCCTGGGGCGCCTGCTCAGTGCCCACCACCCTCTGGGGAAAGAGCCTTTCCTGAGATCCAACATAAACCTGCCCTGACAATTTCAGGTGGTTCCCAAGCCCACCCAACCTGACCTGGAACATTTCAGGGCTGGAAGAGTTTTCCTGATCCCACTACAATTCTGAACCATCTGGGGCCTTTCCCAACCCCCAACACTCACCACAAGCTCTGCTGGGCTCATTCCATCCTTGGCCAGCAGCTCCCCCAGAGCAGCCCCTTCCCCAGGTCCTCCAGCCTCCAGTGAAGTCAGAGCAGTCCCACCCACAGATCTGAGATACCAACCCTGATATTGGCATCTTCAGGCTTCATTTCCTTGGATTTGGGCTCATTCTGAACCTTTCCATGGCAGGGTGGACAATGCCTCCATCTCCAAAAGGTGCCAAGAGCCCATTTAGTCATCCATAGTCGGTTGAAAATAAGCCTGGAGATCTTTATCTGGGTATATAAATATATTTATATAGCAAATATATAAAAATATAAAATTTTGTACTGCTTAAATCCCATTAGAGAACAACTCCAAGATGTGAAAAGCAGCATTTTCCTTTCCTGACAATAAAAGTAAAACCTTGGAGCAGTAGCTGGAGATGGGCTGATCCCAAGGGGGTTGGAGAGTAAGCCCAGCTCAAGTAAGTGCCTGGATGATTTAAAGCACTTGTGTGTACAAACCAGGGCTGGGAATCCCAGGGGATCCCATGTGAAAACTTTTGCCTGTCCTGAATTTTGGTGGACAAGAAGAACAACTTTTCCTGTGGTGGTTCAGTGTTTTTCCTGTCTGGTCCCTGAAGGAAACAGGAAATGAGGACTCAGATGAGAAGAAGTCAAAAGAGAAGTCAGGAACGTTTCTGACCTAATACAAAGGTCCCATTCAAGGTCTGAGAAAAGTGATCTGCATTTTGCCCCTGTCCTGCCTGTTCTGATTGTGTGGATCCTGGAATGGTTTGGGTTTGGAAGGACCTTAAAGATCATCACATTCCAACACATGGGACACCTCCCACCAGCCCAGGTTGCTCCAAGCCCCAGCCAGCCTGGCCTTGGAGACTTCCAGGGATGGGGCAGCCACAGCTTCCCTGGGCTCTCTGCATCGCTGCATCCCCACCCAGTGCATGGACTGGGAGGTCTGTGAAGCTCCCAGATCCTCTGGCACAGCTCCCACACACCTCCCACTCTGGAAAGCCTCTGCACAGGTGCCAGGCTGGCAGCAACCTCAGCCCTGCTCACAGAGGGTGCCCGGGCAGCTCCTCTCCCCCAATGCCAAGGTCCTGCAGGTCTTGGAGTTGGGAGGATGGTGTGATCCCAGTGGGATGCCAAGCTGGGGGAGCAGGAGGGAGCCTCAGGATAGGGTCTGGAAACTCTGGGATACCCAGGGCAGGCCTGGTGGGTGCCCTGGAGTGGCAGCACCGCCCCTGGAGCAGCTCCTGCTCTCCCTCCCTCCCTCCCTCCTCAGGAGCCTCTCAGCGAGGCTTCCCCTTCAAAGAACAACAGGGATAAATATTTTCCTGAACAAACAAGGCCAACTGTGAGGTATTCCCCAGAGCAGCTTTCCAGAGCAGGCTCTGCTGTGTGGGGAGGGACAGGCAGTGCAGATGCAGCAGCTGGAGGAGGCTGTGCAGGGACAGGGGGGATTTATATCCACAGGATGAGCCAGGACGGGAGAGCCCAAAGCCCTTCCATCACTTGGCGCTGCTTGGAAGTGCTGAACTCGCTGTCAGTGCTGCTAATGGGAGAAGAGCCCCACTCCCAGCACCCTGGAGAGGCTGCACGAGATGGATCCACAGGAACCAGGAGCGGGGACGCAGCAGGAGAGCTAAAATTAACCCGAGCGCTCGTTAGCGAGACGAAGGAACGTCCAATAAAGTGACATTTTCCTTTTAACACATTGCACTTGGAGGGCTTTCTGTCCTTGGCAATGGATTTGCTGCTTGTAGGTACTTTCCCTTCTGCTCAGTCACCAAGCCCAGTCTCATTATTGAATTTTTAATTAGTTTTTTTGCTTCTGCAGTGAGGCTGGAACCGAAGTTTCCACGTAAGCCTTGATTTGTAGATATTCCCATTAACAAACACATTTCATCCACACAGCCACTGCCTCAGCTTGTCTCCAGCAATGACTCTTGGCTAATTTGTCCAAATCCCAGTGAATCCCCAAAGGTTTGTGAAATCCAGCACGTCTGGATCCTCGCTTAAGCAGACAGGTTAGTCATTATTCAGCCCTCGCCATATAAAAGGCTCCAGCTGGCCAATCCATGAGTAAAACCAGGACAAGGCTGCACCAAAGCCCAGCCAAGTGAATTCCCAGACTACAGTAAAACTCATTCAGCCCAAGGGGTGAGGGCAGGGAGAGGAATCCTGATGGCTTCACAGGCGACTTTCAGAGCAAACAAAGGACTGAAGTCATCAGACAACAGATTTGCAATGAGTGACCCAACCTGTTCCAGGCCCACTGGAAGGGAGGAGAAAGGGGAGCTGGGAAAGCCTCTCTCCTCTTGACTGAAGTCCTCACTCATGTTTTAATTGACAAATTAACTCCTGGTATTGTTGCCAGGCCAGAAAGGAAACCACGTGAAGCTCTGATGGTCCAGAAGTGGTGAGAGGGGAGAGGGGTGAGAGGATGAAGGGGAGAAAGAACAAAGTGAAGAGGAGGGGAGTGTCATGAGGAAGGGAAGAGGGATGACATGAGGAAGGGAAGAGGGTTGACACGACTTCATGGCCATGCCAGGCCTGGCCAAGCTTCATTCATTCTTCTTTTTTTCCCCAGAGATGTAAAATGTTGGAACACCAGGAGCACAGACCTCCAAACTAAAGCATTAAATGGCAATTTGAGTTTTGCCAGAATAATCAACATAAGGAGATGTTCACCTTGCAAATCTGGTCTGTCCTCAGGGAACCAGCTCTCCTGGGAATCAGGAGAGACAGAGCCAAGCCAGGCTGCAAATTCAGTGAGAAACAGGCAAAAGTCCTGCCAAGGCTTTGGTCCAACCCCATTCCAGCGCCATCCCCAACATCTGGGGCTTGCTCAGATAAATGGCTCCACTTTTGGGTTGCAATAAATAAATAAATATGTTGTGAAGCTGATAAAGTCTTTTAAAAATTCATTAAAGAGAAAGAGCCTGGCAGAGATTGCAGCCTGAAAGCCTCTTCCATCACGAGTTCCTGCTCTGATTTCCCTGGAAGAGAATGCTGAGCTCTCCTTGCAAACCCCGTCGGGCAACACCAATCCCTGCCACACAGGCCAGAGAAAATTTCAAGGGACATAATTAATAAGAATTAATTAACCTCACAAAATGGGCTTGTTGCTGGTGGCCCAAGATGTTTATTGACCGATTCCCGTACGAGGCACTTTCCCTCCATCTCCCTCTTTTCCTCACGCCTGGCTGAGGATCAGGGAGCGGAGGCAGCTCCAGCACTTTAAGGAGATGTGGGGACACAGAGGGGATAAACCAGACAAGGCACTTCACATGGTCCACTACACCTTTAATGTACAGAAAGTAATTAAAATGGGAGACAAATTCATCAACAGTCAGTTCAGTTCAAAGTGCAGCCAGGCTGGCTCTTCCTTATGCATGGGTAGCGTGATGTGCATATCCGTCATAAAACCCGCATTAAAAATTAGTCCAAGCTGTTAGTACATCACAGCAGAGCAGATGGTTTCTGCTCTGAAGTGTTTCGGGAACCTCATTTGATTATACATGAATGCCTCGTGTCGGGGGCCTGGGCTGATATTTTCATTAAACACACTCCACGAAGCATTACAGCTCTCTTGTCATTTTATTCAGCACGGATGAGTTCCTGCACTGCGGCTCCGAGCACAGCGCTCCGGCTGCTCTGCTGGCAGGGCAGGGCATGGCATGGCATGGGTGGCATGGGGAGGGCATGGGGAGGGCATGTAATGGCTTAGGGAGGGCATGGGGTGGCTGGGGAGGGAACAGCATGGAATGGCTTGGGTGGCGAGAGCAAAGTGCAGCTTCCCTGGCACTGTGGTTGCCCCTTGTGTGGCATCATTCTCTGCCAGCCTCAAAGACTCCCCAAAGCAGAGCGAATGGCATCATGGGCATGGAACCAGAGGTTCTGCTGGGCTTTTAAGGATGCTCTTGAGTCAGAGAATCATGGAATGGCTTGGGTTGGAAGCCCATCCAGTCCCACCCTGCCCTCAGGTAGTGGGAAGCCATTCCCTGTGTCCTGTCCCTCCATGCCTTGTCCCCAGTCCCTCTCCAGCTCTCCTGGAGCCCCTTTAGGCCCTGGCAGGGGCTCTCAGGTCTCCCTGGAGCTTTCTCTTCTCCAGGTGAACACTCTCAATAGGGTTAGATGGGATATTGGGAACAAATCCTTCCCTGGGAGGGTGGGCAGGCCCTGGCACAGGATGCCCAGAGAAGCTGTGGCTGCCCCATCCCTGGGAGTGTACCAGGCCAGGCTGGGCAGGGCTTGGAGCAACAAATGGGCTTTAAATCACTGGGACCTCGTGATACCCCTGGTCAGGTTTTCAGCTCCTTCACGAGCTGGAGCCTCGTTGCCTTCACTGGCACAACTGCCTTTAACAGCAGCTCCATGTGTGTGCTCTCACAGCCATTTGGGGTAAAGGCAATCCAGCATTTTAGATTAAGTTTAAATTGGCTCAGGTCATGTGTGTTAGAATTTAAAATTTGTTATCTGAGCTCAATAGTCCATTAAAAAAAATACCTCACTGCTGAGAACAATTCAGAGTGATCACAGTGGCTAAAACGAGCCCTGGGATGGGGAAAGAGGGAATGAAATAACATTTTAGACTCCAGACACTGATCCCTTCAGGTCAAAGCCAGCGCGTGGTGCAGTGTCAGAGCTGGGATAACAAAACAGAGGGTCATAATGATTTGATTTTTATTTCTTTCCCTTAATTTCCTTTCTGCAGCAAAGCCAAACTCCTTGGATTGTTTGGGGGGCACAGAGATGAGCGTTGGGCTGCCCCAGACTCGCCAGGGCTGCTGGCAGAGGGGCACTGTGGGGAGGGCTGGGGGAAGCCCCTTTGGTGATGGACCCTGACCCCACAACCAGCAAGCAAGGCAATGTCTGTGCACCCTCAGAAAATGAACTCTGCAGCCTCCAGGTCATCCCCACCCCCACAGTGGGGACCAGCTCTGCTTTGGACAGGTTTGCCTTGAGGATCAAACCCCATGACCACACCATGCAGCCTTCTCCTGATGCCTTGGGCCATTCACTTCATCCCATCCCAGCTGGAAAGGCCTTTCCTGAGAACAGCAATGGCCCTGTCCTAAGCAGGCTGAGTGACACCCACAGAGGTACAAGGGGAGGAGGTCTGGGATCCAACACTGGTGACCACCAGAGAGCCCAGACAAGAGGGATGGGCACACCTGGTGTTGGGCTGCAGCCCCCAAACCTCTGCTGGGGGCTGTGGGGAGGGAAGGACCTTCCATCAGCTGCTCTTCTTCCCTTTTCTACCTGGAGGAAAAGAACAGGTGCTGAAATAATGGGGAGTGGGAAAACTCAGGGGGAGATGGGCCACGAGACAAGGAAAGGCACATCTGCTCCTTCCCACATTCCCACAGGGTGATGTCAGGAGATCAGGCCCTTGGAGAAAAGCAGCCAAACCCCTTTCCCCATCCATGGCCACATGGAGACATTTGTTATTGGCCAAGCTTCCAAAATCTGAGATACCCATCTGCACAGTCACAGCTCCCAGGTCACACCCCCTGCCCTGTCTGCCCACATGGAAAGGTCTCCAGGGCAGACACTCCCACCTTGCCATGCCTGGGGATGGCATCAGCCTGGCTTGGTGATTCCCTGATAGGAGCCCTCCCGTCCAGCACTGACCAATGGAGAACAAGAGGAGACTTTCCCAAGAGGAGGTGTATTCCACCATTAATCAGCCCATCACAGTGTTCCTTTTTAACGAGGTGCCCACCCTGTTTGCTCTGTCTGGACTGGAGCGATGTTTTCCCCAGGGAAGGAGCGCTTTGGGTAACCATGACTGTGCCAACTGTAACCTGCTCACCTCACCACCGTGGTGCCCACACGTGCTGGATGCCCTGCTCTGCCCAACACCCCAGCTCCTGCCTCCTCTCCCACCCGGGGACAACCTCCAGCCGCTTCCTGGGAGTCCCCAGATCCCGTGGAAAGAGAACAGCTGTAAAATCTCCAGTGCAAGGGCAGAGCAGAGCAGTCTGTCAGCGCTCCCCCCGTCCTTGTGCACGTCTGTGTCAGGGCCAGGCAGGCACTGAAATGGCTCCTGGCAATTTCCAAGGCCATCTCCATCCATCAGGACCTAACAAGTCCATTACTGTCAGCTGACAGCTCTCAACACGCATCTCTGCTCTCGCAACGCTCGTGCTGACGGAGCTGGAATTATTTGCAACATCCCAGTCCTGGGGAGCTCCTGCCCCACCTCCAACAGCTGGTCTGGGGTCCCAGCGGGGGCCAGCACTGACCTCCTGGCCCTGGGGACAGTCCCTGCCCCACCTCCAACAGCTGGCCTGGGGTCCCAGCGGGGGCCAGCACTGACCTCCTGGCCCTGGGGACAGTCCCTGCCCCAGCTGGGACTCGGGTCCATCCTGTCCTGCACTCAGCCTTCCTGTGGGGGACAGGAATAGGAACAGGGATGCAAATGTTGGGGAAAAGGAGTAATGGGGAAATGAGAAACTGGGAAAATGCCAAGAAATTTGCCCAGTGAAGCTGTGGCTGCCCCATCCCTTGATGTGTCCAAAGCCACATTGGGGCAACCTGGTCTAGTGGGAGGTGTCCCTGCCCATGGAAGGGGCATTGAACTGGATGGGCTTTAAGGTCCCTTCCAACACAAACCATTCTGGAATTCTGTGATTCCATGAGAAGGGACAATATGAAACCCTGCTGGGGGTCACCTCTTCCTTATCAGATTTGATATGTCCATAGCAATGGTGGAAATAAAGATCTGCCCACAGATCCATGCCCATATCGCTCCATATCGCGACAGTGACATGATTCCCCACTGACCACGACCCCTCATGGGCAGAGCAGACACACTGACACAACAGCACTGGCTTTGTTTCCCAATTATCCTGAAGCTTCTAATGACCTTTCACAGAAGCCTCACAGAGCTCTCTGCCATTTCCTCTCCCTCTTTTCCTGCTTTATGGCACGGATCAGACTCTGGACAAAGCGAGGTCTCATTACCACAAGCCCCTCTTTATCATTTATCATCAGCCAAAGTGCATTGCAACAGAGAATAAATTCGAGATTTTTTTTTATTTTATTTCAAGGCGGATCTTCAGCTTCTGCCAACAGCATTAACAATCTGTAAAGTAATGAGGTGCTGTTGATGGTCTTAGGCAGGTCTAGACACAACCATAATTGCCTTCTGTGCTGTTAGAGTTCATTAAGGCAGGCGTGTTGGAGACCAAACCTCCACATCACACAGCGTGGCTCAGTCCCAAATATTAACAGCCTAAGACAGAATAGACCCCTGACCCCTCCTGATGTCCCCTGGATAGAGCTGGGCTGGTTAAGGGGGCAGTTCCACATTTCCCTCCAAACAGCCTCTGGATAAGCAGAACTGTTCTCCTTCTCCCCCAAACAGCCTCTGGATAAGCAGAGCTGTTCTCCTTCTCCCCCAAACAGCCTCTGGATAAGCAGAGCTGTTCTCCTTCTCCCCCAGTTCTGGGCCCTGTTTCAGCCCTGGTGCTGCAAGTCCCAGCTCTGGGAACTGCCCTTTATGGGGGTTTGCTGGGTGGTTCCTCAGCATGTGACCACACAGCCCAACACACACCCAGGTCAAACCATCTGCCAACACCTCCGGCAGCCCCAGAGGCAGCCCTGGTATGGGAGGGCATCATTAGTGCCAATTAACACCGATTATTCCTCCTGGAGTGAGGCTTTGGGCAACCACAGAGCACAAGGATGGGCCAAGTGTGGGTTTGTATCTCTGGGCTGCTCTTGCCAAGGGCAGAAGGGCTGGGCTGGGTTTCACCAATCCTGTCCCAGCCCTTTTGGCCCCAGGAACTGCCCCTTTTTAACGTGCCCCAAACCACAGGGCCACCCAGCAGGCTCCCTCGTGTTCCCAGCTGAGCTGCAGCTCCCAGCACTGTCAGTACTGGAGCTCACTGGGAAGTGGAGCACTGGGAATCACAGACTCATGGAATGGTTTGGGTTGAAGGGAGGTGAAAGCCCAGCCTGTTCCACCCCCTACCGTGGGCAGGGACATGGAGGGGGTATCTAAAGAGGATTTAAACTGGACACCTGCTCTCCTCAGGAAGCCCCACTTCATGTCCCAGAGCCCTGTTCCCCACTCCAAAGGATCAGAGCAGAGCCCCCCACCACGGGTGCACCCACCCAAGCACACACTCCTCATCTCTCCCCCAGAGCCACACTGGGGGCTCACATGAGACCCTCCAGAAACCCCCAAACCCACCTCAAAGTGAACACCAGGACAGAGCAGCTCTGGGGCTGGGGAGGGATTTGGGCAGTGAGCCCACCTCGAGCTGCAGGTGTTGGGGTGGGAGCTCCAAGGGGTTAACCAGGCTCTGTGTGTGGTGCCAAAAGCTCCCCTCTAATCAGCATAATAAATTGCCTCGGTACCCTCTCTAGGCTGGAGCCCCATGCAAATTCAGCCGAGCCCTCCATCGTTATCTCTGTGCTCTAATTAGGCTTCCCAGCACTGAGAGCAGGGTGGAGCCCGTGCAGGGCCATTCCTTACTCCTTAATGATGCTCTCCCTCCCCGGGAACAGCTCCGAGGGATGCTGTGTGTGCAGGCAGAAAGGGCAGCTCGTTTTGTTAAACGCATCCCTTGATCCTTTGAAAAAAATTAAAAAAAAGGAAAAGCCTGGGATCAGCATCACATGAGGGAATTGCTGTCATCACGCTGCATCTCCTCCAGGAGTGGTTTAATCCCTCCTGGAGCTGGAACCCTCCCAGGCTCTTGCAGCAAAGGAGCTTTTAAGCCATCCAAGGGAAGCAGAGAGTGATGGACTTCACCGGGACCAGTGTGGAGGAAAAACAACCCATTTTTCAGGAGACAAAACACAAACACTTCATTTCCCATTAGTGCTGCACAAACTGGAGCTGAAAGGTTTCCTGTGGCAGAGCCTGGGCTGTCATTAAAACCCCACAGCCAGTCCCTCATGGGTTCAATCCTGTGTCTCTCCCCCTGTGATGGCATCGCAGCTCCCAGGCCATGCCGTGGGATCTTTCCAGTTTCAGACCCCCCAGTTTGGATGAATCACAAATCCCAGAATGGTTTGTGTTGGAAGAGACCTTAAACAATATCCATTTACATCCCCTGCCACAGACAGAGACACCTTCCACTATCCCAGGTTGCCCCAAGCCCTGCCCAGCCTGGCCTGGGACACTTCCAGGGATGGGGCAGCCACACAGATTTTCCCCTCAGGAGAGCCTGGCTGCTTTTCCCACTCAGAGCTTCCTGTCTGAGCTCCAAAAGGCAATCAGCAAAAGGTTAGAAAATGATAACTACAGCCCTGGCCACCAACAAGGAAGCCTCAGTGCCACAATTCCTGCCGAGCCTGGCCAGGAGCAGCAGCGGGGACATGGATGTGTCTGCAATGAGGAGTTTGGGATGCAAACAGGAGAAGAGACAGAGCAGTGGCCATACCCCCACTCACCCCACGGGCACCCACTGCCCACAGCAGTGCCAGCCCTCCCCCAGCAAACCCCCCAGAGAAACAGGGCACAAGGGGAAAACCAGGCATAAATGATGCATGTGCAAAGCCTCTGGGTAATTAACGTCACCCTGAGCTGGCTGGGAAAGCTGCACCTCAGCCTCGCAGGATGTTCTGCTAATTAAAGGCTGATTTTGTTACGGGAAGGCCTTTGTGTGAGGTGGTTCACACAATCCAGCCTGAATTTTATGACCTGTGGGCTCCGTGCAGTGAGTAAACTGATGATCCTGGATTGTGCAATGCTCATTAAACCTTAATGCTGGGTGTGCTTCCATGCCCGCTCTTGGAAGACACTAATCATCTCCCTAATAATGGAACAGAGCTCTGCTCACCCCCAGCCCTTCCCTGAAAGGAGGCACTGCCCAGCCCACGTGAGGAGAGCCTGGGAACTTCTGCCCTTCTTCAACGCTCTGCAGGTGAGGAGCTCCAGGCACTGGGAGATGGTTCCTCCCTCAGCAGCTCTGCAGCAACCAGGACTGTGGGAATGATCATGGAATCCTGGAAGGGGTTGGGTTGGAAGGGACCTTAAGGTTCACTCAGTGCCACCCCTGCCATGGGCAGGGACACCTCCCACTATCCCAGGTTACTTCAAGCCACATCCGCCCTTGGACACTCCCCGGGCTGGGGCAGCCACAGCTTCTCTGGGCACCTGTGCCAGGGCCTGCCCACCCTCCCAGCCAGCAATTCCTTCCCAA
>JAWWLZ010000675.1:0-11567 GCA_035041345.1 Poliocrania exsul | reverse complement strand
CCCAGGAAAGGACCACACTCAGAGCCAGGTGTCCATGAGAGAAGCCAGTTTATTAGTGAACGCGGGACTTATATAGGGTCAGGATCGAATTTTCTGGAAAAATGGGAGGGGGAAACATCTGATTGGCTAAGGGGTATGCAAATGAGGAATCAAGAAAGGAGCCAATGGGAGAACGTAGCATAAACAGAACCATATGTGGTATGGGAAAGTGGTGCATTGCACCAAATCTGAACCAATGAGGGAAAAGTTGGTGGGAAAAGGCCCTGAGGGTCTGTGGGAAGAAGAACTTGTTTAGGGTTGCTAAAGGGAAATATTATGGGTAGACCTGATGACCAACGCCATTAACGGGGAAACATCAATGTATGAGGTGAACTGGGTAGAATCTTCATAAATTGCTCTCAGCTTGCTTGGGTCCACAGCAACCTCAGGCCCCCTGACTTCTATGTCCTCGTCAATCCATCGTTTATAGTATTTCTGCCACTTGATAAATCCAGGTCTAACGCGACAAATAAGGTCTGCGTTCAGCTTACTTTTCTTCAGATTAAACAACCCCGGCTCCCTCAGGTTCTTCTCATCAGACTTGTGCGACAGACCCTTCATCAGCTCCACTGCCCTTCTCTGGACACGCTCCAGCATATCAAAGTCTGTTTTGTAGTGAGGCATCCAAAACTGAACTCAGGATTCAAGGTGTGGTCCCACCAGTGAACATGCAGTACAAGAATCGTGGTGACACAGTAATGTTTTGGTTATTGCTCAGTGGTGCTCACCATAAGTAAAGGAGTTTTCAGTCTTCCATGCCCTGCCATCGAGCAGATGCACTGAAGCTTGAAGGGGAGCACAGCCAGGGAAGCTGACCTGAACTGGCCAAAGGGATATTCCATACCATAAGCAAACATGCTTAGTATATAAACTAGGGAAATTACCTGGAAGGTGGTTTGGGAACAGGGTTTAGCATTGGCCAGCAGGTGGTGAGCAATTGTATTGTGCATCACTTGTTTCTCTTGGATTCTGTTACTCTCTCTCCTCTTTATAATTACAATTATTAATATTAGCATACTTAGTATTACTCAGTTTGGTTGGGTTTTTCAAATATTAAGATGTTCTAATCTCAGTCCACGAGTTTTACTTTTTGTGTTCTCCCCCAGAGAAGGTTTGCAGTGGGAAGGAGTAGGTGATCTGCTGTGGGGCACTTAGTTGCCAGCTGTGGTTAAACCACAACAGTTCTCTTTGGCACCCAATGTAGAGCACAAAAGGTCAAGCTAATGGCAGATCTGAACTGACTGTGTTAAAGCAAATTTGCTATAAGTGTTTATTTTTTTAATTTAATAGTTGCTTGTCATCGTGTTACCATGTTTACTCTCAGAGTTCCTGTGAGTGTGCTTGGATGCGCTTTATGAAATACAGTTCCTGCAGTGTGTGTTCCTGTGGTGATGTTTTTCCTCTATGAAGTCTGGGCTGAGGTTGTCATTGTGTTATTCTTTCTAAATGGTCTGATGATATGATAAATTGCTGGTTAGGAACCTCCTCTGATATGTGTGCTCTGCATTGCCATCTCCTCTGCATTTCAGGCACAATCTAGTGGGAACTATCAGTAACAACACCTCATACTGTTTTTCCATAGAGAGTTCCAGCAGTCAGAGAGGAAGGAGTGTCCTTCTCCTCACCTCTACCAGCCTTCACTTCAGCGATTGAGAGCAGACATCCTTTTGCTCAAGAGAGGGGATATAGTGATGGATTTCCATTCCTGTGGAGGAACACCCCCTTCCTCGGTTAAGAGATAGTCCAATGCCAACCTGTTCTGATGTATTGCTGCCCAACTCTGTTTATGCTGCTTGACATAATATTCCCACCCCTGTGCAGTTTTGTTGGTCACAATTTCAAGGACAGCCTGCAGACGAATTATTCTGTTTAACATGTAGATGTGTCCTGTAACCCCAACTTCCGTCCCGCGCCCAAGTCGCTGGTCCATATGTATCTATTATTCTCTATGGAGTCCAAATGTCATTTCCTCATTTCTGTGTCCCCCCAATTACAGTTCTTTTCTACCATTTCAAATCCTCATAGAGCGGCACCCCCAATTTATCTCCCTTTTCTAATGGCAACAGGAAAAACCTGGGTTGTATGATCCCCAGGCTGCAGCTTCCTCCCCATTGATTTGGTAATTCTGTATATGCCCTAAGCCCACAGATCCAAAACAGTCCCTTGGATGCCTTCCAGAACTCCTTTGAGAGTGTTAGCACCCCTTCCCAGTATTTTGAAAATTCTTTATGCCGAGATATGGGTTGATGTGTCATCCCTTACATTTGTACAATCCAGTTTTGTTCACCGACACACATCCGGTCCCACTTATTTTTGCCCAATATGTTTTTGGTTCATTTGGGATATACTTTCTTTGTGTGTTACTTACATACAACACTCGTTTACATGGTGTATCCCCTACCCTTTGGCTGAATATACTTCCCTTCCTTTCAATGCAGTCTCTCCCGATAGTCAGGGAACTAAGTATCCAACCCTCTTGTCTATTTTCCCCATAACTTCCTTCTATTACTGTTTCCCATTTCAACAACTCAATTGCCTCAAAGGCAGTGCCCCTCCATGACCACTCCTCTGTTGTAATTGGACCTCCACAGACCCAGTAACTGGATACATTTAAAGTCAGAGCTAAGTGTTCTGCCAAATTTATGAACAGGTTTTTACCTTGTATTCCTTCCTCTAGCAGGCCACCCTCTGTTTTAAGTGATCTTTATATGTCAGGCTAGCCCTGTCTATTTGTTCAGACTTAGTCACTATTACAGTCTCTCTTACTTTGTCCTCTGCCCCCCTTGCTTTACTATCCTGGTAAATGGGCCAACAGAACCAATCTTCCGACTCTAGCTCATTTTCAGGTTTAGGTTTTAGATTCTCGGCCATCCAATTTTGAACATTCCTCTCCTCCCATCCAGCCTTTAGGTGTGGGTCATAGCAGGACGGATTTATATGGGTGTGTGATTTGAAGGTTTTCACTACGACCGGGAAAATCTTGATTAGTAATATTAACAATAATAATGCTCTGAAGGGAGGTCCGGTATGACATTCCCCTCCACTTGCCATGGCTGTTGGGTTGCTTCCAACACCAGGCTCGTAGATCTTCTCACAGCAAGGGAAGAGGCCAATCTGGGCTTGCCCTCCCTCCTCATGGCCGAATTAAATATGCTTTCCGGAGTAGTGGATACCTTTTTACCTTTAGGTCGTAGTCCTTCCCACGTTGTTACTCAGTTGGGACTTCTCGCCTCCTCTCTTCATTCCTTTACCTGCCAACTGCAGAATTCTGATCAATCTCAGATTTATTCACTGCAAGATTTACAGGACCTTTAATCCTGGTGTGGAGAGTCCATCCCTTTTCCCTGGTTCTTATTGCTGTCTCTGTTGTTAGCAATACCTCATAGGGACCCTCCCATCTGGGCTCCAAAGACCTTTCTTTCCATTCCTTTATTAGTACCCAATCACCCAGTTTTACCCTGTGCACCCTGCCTTCCACCTGAACGGTCTGAGGTAGCAGACCTTGTTCCTGCAGTTTCTCCAGTCTGACCGGTCTTACTTAAGCATTTTTCCTTTAAGCATTTTTCCCCAATTTCCAAGCTAGGTGTCCTCCTTTGTCCCTGTACAAGGGGGTAAGGCATACCAAATAACATCTCATTGGGGAGATGCCTAAGTCCTTTTGAGGCACTGTCCTAATTCTGAAGAGTGCCAAGGGGAGACACTTTACCCAGGGTAGCCTAGTTTCCATCATTAACTTAGTCAGGGTATTTTTAAGTGTTTGATTCATTCTCTCAACTCTGCCAGAACTCTGGGGATGCCATGGTGTGTGATGCTCCCACCTGGTCCCCAAAGCCTTGCAAAAGGCTTTTAGTGACCTGGCTACAAAGTGAGGTCCTTGGTCGGAGTCAACAGTCTCTGGTGGTCCAAACCGTGGAACTATCTGTTCCACCAGTATTCTAGCAACCATTTTAGCATCTGCTTTTACTACTGGGTAAGCCTCTACACAATGGGTTAGATGATCTACAACAACCAGTAAATGTTTTCACCTCTGCTGTGGAGGCAGATCGGTGAAATCCACCTGGATACTCTGAAAGGGTCTCAAGACTAGCCCTCATCCTCCCCTTCTGGACACCTCTCCGGACCTGCTTATTAACCTTTTGACACACCAAACACCCCTCAAGTGCTTGTTTCGTTACTGTATATGTTCCTGGGCATACAAATTCTCTCAGGACAGCATCTACCATGGCCTGAACGCCCCAGTGTGTTCCATTGTGTATAGTTTTTATCATCTCTTGAGCTGTCGCATTTGATAACGCTAACCGGCCATGAGGCATTTTCCACTCCCCATCTGAGTTATACTCAGCCCCCATCTCTTTTAATTTTTCCTGCTCTTTCCGGGAGAATATCTGATGAGAGACTTTACTTATATCTGAGATTAATGCCATTACTTGCACCACTGGTTCTTTCCCACTAGCCGCTGCCTCCTTTGCCTTTTTATCCGCCTCTTCGTTCCCCCTTCCAATCCACATCTTTCTGCCTTGATGACCCCTTATGTGGACCACCGCCAGTTCCTCAGGACACTGAACTTCCTCCAACAACATCTCTAATAGCTCCCGATGGGATGTAACCATTCCTCTCTCTCTCCAGATTTTACCAAATACATGGATCATGCCCCAAGCATGTTTGGAATCTGTATATGTGGTTCCCACCCCTTCACCAATAGTTCAGATGGTACTTATTAGCACATAGATTTCGCATGTCTGAGCTGACCAAGTCTTAGGCAACTTTCCTGATTCCACAACTTCCAACTGTGTGACCATTCCTTCATTCTCCATTGATCACCCTGGCTGATCCATCGATGAATAGATGCCTACCTTCATCAATTGGTTTTTCTAATAAATCTTCCCTGACTTTGGTCTGATATTCTACCAACTCAAGGCAGTCATGTTCTAGTTGTCCTACTCCTTTCCCCTCCTCCCCATATAAGAATTGCGAGGGGTTAACGATATTGCTGCTTACCATTCACAAGTCATCTTTCTCCATTAGAATAGCCTCATATTTTAATATCCTCGTATTGGTCATCCATCTCCCTGCTTTCTGACTTAAAATTGCTCTCACATTATGAGGGATGTGAACAATTGTCTTTGCCCCAGATGTCAACTTCCTGGTTTCCTTTACAAGTTCAGCCACTGCTGCAACTGCCTGCACACAAACCGGCCACCCTCTGACCGGCCACCCTCTGACCACCGGATCTGAGATTTTAGATAAATAGGCCACTGATCTCCTGAAGCCACTATGATCCTGTGTCATAACCCCCTTCACTATTCCATTTTCCACACTTGTGAACAAGTCAAAAACTTTATCTAAATCCGGCAAAGCCAGCACAGGTGCCCCTAGGAGGGCCCTCTTTAGTTTTTCAAACTGTTTCTCCTCCTCTTCAGTAAACGATATCCTTTCTGTCTCTCCCTCATCCCCTATCAGTTTCTCATACATAAACCTGACTTGCTCACTGAAGTTTTCTATCCGTACTCTACAGAATCCTATCAACCCTAAAAATTTCCGGAACTGTAACAGCCAAGATCCCTTGTACCCTTTCCAGACATAGTCTCTTCCCTTCCTCTGTCAGTATATGCCCCAGGTACCTGACTTCCTTCTGCACGAACTGGATCTTCTTTTGTGCTGCTTTTAGCCCTTTTTCTGCTAGATAATTCAACAACCTGACAGTTTCTTTCTTAACCATTTCCTGGCTTTCTTCAACCACCAGAAGATCATCAACATACTGTATCACTGCTACCCTGCGTCCCACCTCAAACCCCGCCAGGACCTCTTCAAGAGCTTGCCCAAACAAATTGGGCACTTTGGAAAATCCCTGAGGAAGGACTGCCCACCAATATTGTTGTTTCCTTCCCGTCTCAGGACATTCTCACTCGAAGGCAAAAATATCCCGAGATTCCTCCTCCAGTGGACAAGTCCAAAAAGCATCTTTGAGATCTAATACAGAGAACCACCTGCTATTGGCAGGAATCTTCCCCAGTAGTGTATATAGGTTGGGTACAATGGGGTGCCTAGTTTTAACTATCTTATAAATTTCCCTTAAATCCTGCACAAGCCAATATGTCCCATCAGATTTTCGCACCGGCAATATTGGAGTATTAAAAGGGGACATACATGGCTCTATTAACTAACTTATCCTCTAAGAGTCCCTGAATGACAGGACTCAAGCCTTTCCGCCCTTCAAGGGGTATGGGGTATTGTCGGATTCTTACTGGCCTCTGCGTGAACAAACTTACTCTAATAGGGTTGATGTCCATTTTCCCTCTTGCCCCCAACTCAGCCCAAACTCTAGAGTCTATTCCCAAATCTTCTTCTAGTCTGTATAGCTTTACCGCTACTCCATCTCCTTCTGGTATAACCCCAACTCCCAGAGGGCCCATTAAATTCTGCCTCAACAGATTAACACCCGCATTAAAGACCACCAAAAGATTCTTCAACACTTTCCTCCTATTTCCCCTTATTTCAACTCCCTCTATCAGTGGGACCTCAAACCTTCACCCCAGTCAGCCACATGCTCCTGTCGGATAACTTCAAACCCTTAGGTACCTCCATTACACAGGAGTGTTGGGCTCCCATACCCACCAAAAATAAAACTTCTTTCTGTGGCCCAATCCTCAAATTTATCAAGGGCTCCTGTGGTGTCACTGCCCCTAGTATATAGAGCCCCTGACCCCCCTAATCGTCCATCTCGTCCTGGACCTGGTAAACCCTGGCCTCCCTCTTCATCTTAGGACTGTTTTTCTTGATATGGCCTCTCTCTCTGCAGAAGAAAAACCGCCCCTCCGCCTTCAGCTGTTCAGCCTCTTCATCCATTATTACCCCTCTCTTTCTATCTCTGTATCCCTTCTCCTCAGAGCCCTTAGATTCCTCGCCCTTGACTCCATTCTTAGGTATATCCCTGCCCTTAGCCCCTTGTTATCTATTCACTTCACGTACTGCAGCCATCATCACTTGTGCCTTGTTCTTGTGTCTCTCCTCATCGCGTCACACATAAACCTTCCGCGCTTTCCTTACTAGTTCACTCAACTCCTTCTCATGCCAATTCTCTACTTTCTCTAGCTTTCTCCTTATGTCAGGCCATGACCGTGTTACAAAGCACACCCTGAACAATTCCTGGTCAGCTACTGAATCTGCCTCCAACCCTGAGTGCTTTTGCATGCTAGCTTTTAATCTGTCCAACCACTCAGTGGGAGTCTCGTCTTTGCCTTGCTGCTCATCAAATGCCTTTTACATGTTGCTAATCTTGGGCATAGCTTCTTTTATCCCCCTCACTATACAAGATCTGTAATCCGACATATTTCGTCACCCCTCAGCCATGTTCTGATCCCACTGGGGGCAGACTAAAGGCATCTTGTACTCTCCCCTCAGGCCCTCTATAGCACCTGGAAGTTCCCTGTCCCATACCCTGACCCCAGTTTGTCTGATCATCTCTCTCTCTTCCCATGAGAATAAGATGGCCAAAATAGATTGCATCTCCTCTCACGTATAAATATTAGGCCCTAGAAACTGATCCAATTCCTCGGCCAATCCCACAGGATCCTCCAATAGCTTTTTCATGGATTTATTAAACTCCCGTACCTCTGAGCTAGTCAGGGGCCCGTTTACAAATCTGATTCCCCCTTGGGTTCCTTGCATGGGAACCTCTCTTAAGGGGTACAGCTCTGGGTCCCTCTCTCTCTCTCTCTCTCTCTCTCCCCCTCTCGACCCTATCCCTTTATTTTTCCTGCTCACATTCCTACCGTGTTGCACTTTGTGTTCTCGGGGGACTTGGGGCTTCCTCCCCCAAGTCGTGCCCCCCCTCTGCCCCTGGGTTATATGGCGGAAGGTTAGGCAAATTCCCATATTCTATATATTACAACAGATCCTATTCTATCCCCTTCTTCTTAGGTCCAGGCACCCTCTCCCCTTCACCCACTCCCTTCTTCACCTGCACGCAAATATCCCGACAGTCTTAATCCAACACTCTGCATACCTAATCTGCACAGCCCCTTGGGCATACTTCTTATGAACGTAAGTATTCAAGGACTGACATAGCCAAAACTCAAAGGAACCATAGGGCGGCCACTTAATTCCGTTGTTTCTGATGGGATATCTTGTCCATTCCATGACACAGTACTCTATCATTCTGGTCTTATCAAGATTCTTAGTTCACTGTGTCCTGTGCCATACTTGCAACATCCGCCCCAGTGGACTGTCTGAGGGAATACTGTCCATGGCTACTTCCTCCCCCCATTCCCCCAGCATATCACTACTCCCACATAAACCCATCCTGTCTCTCAGGAGTGTGCCTTAACACTCACTCATACTCACGCTCACACACACATCAAGGCTAGCCTTTCCTTGTGCCCTTTCCCAATGGCGCGGCCTTTCCACCACCAGTGAGAGTACACCCCTCCTCACCACTGGGTCCCGACAAGGTACAACCCCCCTCACCTAGGGGTTCAGCACTGCCCCAGTCTCCACCCACCAGCCCAGCCCATAGGTTTCCGCCCCTCTGCTACGAATTTACCTTCTTTTCCCCCCCTCTTTGGCTCCGCCCCCACCTGAGTCTCCACTCCACCGGGTTCAGCCTCGCCCCCACTCACCCCTCCCTCCTCCTTCCAGGACCACCTTAGTCACCACCTTCAGCTATGGCGCCACCTCTTGTTGCCACCCCCTTCAGTGACCACTCCCTAGGGCACCTCTGAGCCTTGGCCCTGCCCCTCCGGCAACCTGCCAACCAGCCTCAGAGACTCCTCCCTGAGATCTAGAACTTTCTGGGGTGACTGGTAGGGACTTGGTTTCCCTCCCCAAACCCAGCAGTGAAAACCCAACCACCCCTCGGGTTGCTGGGATTGTCAAGTCACCCCAGGACCCCAAACGCTCAGTAAAGCACACAGACACAAATCCCTAGAGACCCCAACCATCCCAGGGACACCCTCCCTTGAAGACCCCCACAAACTTTATTCCCAGGAATGGGGAAACCCACCCTCGGAACTCCCAGAGAGGAGTCTTCACAGCTTCTTCTAAGCTGCTTCTAAGGGCATCCACCCTTTCCCTCCTCCTGGAGGAGTCTTAAATGGGCACCACACCACAATCACTTCACCCCTTCACCGACCAGTCTCGTCGCCAGGTTACAGAACTGCAGCTAGAAGGGCTCCGCACTCATTGGGGACTACGTCCCCTTTCATTCACACACACGCACACTCCTCTTGTAATCCCCACCCACCTTCTCTTCCCAGTAGGGTTTGGGGACAGTCCTTCCCCACCTTACCAGGTCCCGATGACTTAAGATTCAAAAGAATGTGACTTCTGTCCCTTGTAGCCTGCGGATTCCCCTATTGCTGGATCCAGTCTTCTTCACCTTTGCTTTGCTGTCTGTCTCAGGTCCTCTATCGCTTCCCTCCCAGGAAGGAACCTGGGTCCTTGGACCGCCGAAATCGGCGGGGCAGCCCTTCTGAGGGTTCACCAAATCCCCAACCAGGGTGGAGGACTTTGGATCCCGGACAAGCCCCCAGTTTGTAAGAAAAATCTTAGTTTTAAAAAATTTTTACAGAGACGAGTTTAAAAAGCAAAGCAAAAAGGTTTAATGGCCAGGCTGCACGCATGCAGGGTGTCTGGCCACAGTGTTGCCACCGGGAGGCATGCAGGGGAGAGGGGTTGCTACAATTTATACCCTTCGCACCACACCCCCTTCCCTCCCTTCCGGGAGCTCGCCCCTCCTTTGTCCGTTTTTGGCGTCTCGCCTGTGATTTGATGCTACTCAGTGACTTCATTTCTCCTCTCATTTTTTGGGCAATTTCTTGCTGCGCCATCGATGCTGATTGGTGCAACCAGCCATCCTATCAGTCCCTATCACCGGCCACAGGCCCTGACAACAGCCCCTGGCTGGGACTGTTGCCTCATAATCTTCCTGCCAATTTCGCCTATCTAACCTACATATGGAAAAATCCCCCTCCTGAAAGTCCAGCCCCATTCCCATAAACAATTAACACAGAACTCTTAATCAACCTCAACAACCATCAACTGAAACCTCTTATTCTATGTTTTCTCACAATGAACCCCTTCTCCTCACTTCTCACAGCAAGGTAGTGCAGTCACCATTCCAGGAGGAGTTTAAGAGGCACCTAGATCTGGTGCTGGTGGGTGATGTGGTTTAGTGGTTTAGGAGTTACAGTGGTGGTACTGGGTGGACAGTTGGGCTGGATGATCTTGTAGGTGTCTTCCAGTCTTGATAATTCTGTGATCTTCTATGGTTAATACTAAAGGACATGGGAAATTTTCCACAGGCTAGGAAAATTTGTTTTGGCTTTTGTTCCTCTCACACTTGTCTGAGAAATCTATTCTCTCTGGATGTATTTATTTTATATTCTTGTATTGGATGGTAATTCAGTCTGTATCGTAAGTCTGTCCTCTCTGCAGCCTCTCTTTAAGCATCAAAATAAAAAAATTCTCCTACCTAGACTTCACTTTTCATTATCAGTGAGAGCACAAGCTACCTAATACCTTTGGAAAATTTCAAGCTCATTTTAACAAATTCATATAAAAATGGGTTATCTCTGTGAAATAGTTTTTCTGGTACTTTTTAAATTAGAGATAACTGAGAAATATTAAGACTACATCGCACTGGTATAAATAATTTTTTTAAAACCTGTTAAAAGATTACTGTAATTAATAGTGGTGAGGGGGTTGTGCTTACTGCTTTTCACTGTTTTTTGAAAAAATACTTGCCATACAGAAAGTAAATTACTTGATGTCTTTGTATGTTCGTTAGCTTTCGTACAGAACCAGAGGAGCCTTTTTCTCACAGATCTGCCATTGGACCTAACTTCTGATATGATGGAAGTCTTGCAAATATAAACCAGCTTCATTCGTAATGTCTATTCAATACCTTAGTTTTTCATGTAAAAATTATTTCAGTTTTGTAAATATTATAAAGTGTACATATGATTGTAGGTATATCGGGGAGACATACACTAAATTGCTAATGTTAAAAAAAAAGGCAGAGGAGACCTGGAGAGAAGTATTTGAATATAATGAAAAATATTTAGTGAAATTCCTTGAACAAATATGTATTGTTTTTCAAGACTGGATAAATAACAAAAGGATTAGCAAAAAACCCCACAAAAACTGGCAGAAGTGTATGCAAAAAAGAAAGTATTACTAAATTGAATATCCAATACTAAATATATTCAGAAGATAAATGCAAGATAGATGATATTTTTAATTATACATATATATATATATATATATATATATATATATAAAATATAAGAACATATCAGTAGAAGACCTAATGCAGTAAGATCTTGAGTTGCTGCTGGCGAAAAAAATTACAGTTTCATAAAGCTTTATATATGTCTTGGGTTGAGCTGGCAAAACGCCAACTGCCCAAAGACAGAGGTAGGCCCGGCCGAGAAAAGGAAGAAAGGGAAAAAGAAAACTTCTAAAACCAGGTTTATGCTTAAATGAGCTACATATATTTATACAGAAAAGAGAGAATTAAGAGGAGACTA
>JAWWLZ010000674.1:0-11586 GCA_035041345.1 Poliocrania exsul | reverse complement strand
CGCCCCGCCCCAGCTCTCCCAGCCCGAGTGTGCCCTTGGAGGCCAAGCAGCACTTTAGAAAGATGCTCTTTGGAGAGCAAGCTCAGTTCATTTCCGTGCCAGAAAACTGTTGGCAATTTCAGGAAAGGCATTTTAATCTGACTCATATTCTCAACTCGGCAAAAAGGGGAATAATTATCCCTCTCCTCAAGAGCTGCACATTGATTAAAGCACTTCCACTGCTGCCATGGAAGGTGCTACAGCAACAGCAAGGCTGCCAGGCCACTGCTCTGCACCTTCTGCACCTCAGAGCTTTCCAGAGCCAGCCTGACTTCCCACTCCCCTTTCAGAAGCCAACATGGCAGGGAACATTTTCTGCAAGTTCAAAAAGGTTCATGCTGAAAATAACCCAAAGTTCAAGATTTTTTTCTTGGTTCATCACTCCCTGCTTGGAGAACATGCCAGGAAAAAAGTGCTAATCCTGCAGCTCCCCCCTGATACTGAACATTTGGGATGAGAACCTGCTTTGACACCATCTCCTTGCACAACCCAACATCCACATTCAGCAACAGAGAGGAAGCTGATCAGGGGATGGATGGACCAGACAGCTGGGAAAAGATGCAGGGAAGGAATTCCCAAGGTATTGAACGTGTTTTGCAGCCTGGGATTGTAGAGACAACCAACACCACAGCTTTTGGCTTCACATCCGGAATACAGACTAATAAAAGGTATTTCCAGGCACAGGAACAGATCCTGACACGGGCTCTGCCCACAGTGGCAACAATGCCATCCCAAAACCCCAAACCCACACACAGTGGAAGAGACTACAGCCCCAAATTAGCCCAGCCTGCACTGTGCCAAGGGATTACACTGCATCCTGTGACCCTCCACCCACCTCCTCATGGAGCAAAGGCATTTCTGCCTGTCACAGGTCATGTCCCAATCCCCCTCTGATGCAGAGCAGCAGAGCTCGGGCTCTCCCCCACCCTCCCACAGATTTACCATGGCCAGAGGACCAATACACAGACAGGTATATTCATTGCTCCCTTCCCCAACTCTCCATAAGTTTCAAAAATAGAGTTTAATTGCCCACAAAGCTGCTTTTATTGGCATAAAACCAACCTCCTCTCTAGAGGAGCCAAAAATGTCCTGAGCACCAGAGAATGACAAAGAGCTCCATCAGGAGAGAGGTGGGGAAAGGAGGGCAGGAAAGGGGAGCTCCCAGAGCACCCCAGCCCTGCAGCTCAGCCCCTGGCACAGCAGCTTCCCTCTGATCCTCTGGAAAGCTGTGCCAGCAACTCCTCTGCCTGGGCTTCCATTAGCACTCCCAGGATGATTAATGGGAAGAGGTGCTTCCCATAGGGCAGTAATTTATCCTCCTGTACTCCTGGGCAGCAGGAGAGACAGGGATGTGAACAGTGGGGCATCAGCCCCGTGCTGTGGCCATGGGCTCCCCACCCATCAGAGGGCACTGCTCCCTTTGCATGCCAATTAATGCCCAGGAAGGCAAGGGATGGCAGGACTCAGTGTCTGGAGTGCCCAGGGAGCAGCTCAAGGCTTTGCCACCAACCCCCCCAGGCAGGCACCAAAACAGCCCTAAGAAGCCCTGACTGGGTATTTGTCTTCAATAAAAACTTCAGAAGAGTCATGGAACTGTTAGGGATGGAAATGCCCACCAAGATGATGGTGTCCAATCACTCCCAGCACTGCCAACCCACCACTGACCCTGTCCCTAAGTGCCACATCCTCAGGGCTGTTAAATCCCTCCAGGGATGGGAACTCCCCCCTGCCCTGGGCAGCTGTGCCAGGGCTGGACAGCCCTTTTGGGGAACAAGTTTTCCCCAATGCCCACCCTAAACCTCCCCTGGCACAGCTTGAGGTCATCCCCTCTTGTCCCATCCCTTTTTCGCCCCCGGGAGCAGAGCCTGACTCTTCTCTTCAGAAGGTCCAGAGCATCTCTCCAGTGTCCTGCTCACTGCCCAGAGAAGGACCTTGGGCACACAGTGAGAGGCTCCAGGGGCTGCTGCCCACACTGCTGCCAGAGCCAAGCTTTCCCCCTCCTGCTCTGTTCAGATCATGAAAAACATCCTGGACTTGAAGGAATAACAAGGGGAGACAAATGCACCACTAAGGAAAAACCCTGAATTTTACAGTAATTTAATTTAAAAAAAAAAAAAAAAAGCTTTCCAGACCATTTCTCTCCCTGCAAGAGTAAAATTGCTTGTGCAACAAAACCCACAGCAGGAGAGTTACCTGCACAGTCACTGCAGAGGCTTCTCTCACCTCTGGGGGCTTTGTCATCACAATCCCTATGGAGAAGTTTGTACCCTTGAGCTGGAGGTCGTTGGGGTGAGTGGCCTACAGCAGGTCCCAGTTGTGCCTTTCCTTGGGAGCTGGGCTGGCCCTGAGCTCCTCAGTGCCAACTGCAGGACACCCATCCCAGGAAATCCACTCCTCGTCCCAGGAAATCCCTCCATTGTCATGGCCCTGCAGCTCCTGTTTCATTGTCATGGCCCTGCAGCTCCTGTTTCAGTGGCACTGCTGGGGCTGCTCAACACGGCAGGTGCAAAGCCACATTTCTGAGGGGTTTACAGCTGTGATAAAACCCCTCCTCAGCAGCAGGTTAGTAACACCACAGACCTGCCAAGAGAGGCTCGGGGTGTTTGCAGGGATGCAGAGGGACTCTCTGTTCCTGCCTACCCAAAGACAGCCAAGGAAGCTCCGAGGCAGGAGGTGCCTCTCTGGTTAAATCCACAGACTGCAGAGACTTGCCTTGGACCTACTCCAGCACCAGACACGCTGCAGTCACTGCAGGAGCCAGCAAGAAGGAACAGGAGGAGAAGCAACAGCTCTAAAGCCAAGGAGGAACAGACTCCGTGGGGGATGTGATCTTTTAAATGTTCTTGTTGCATTTAATACCAACCTGGTTATGCTTCACCAGGGAACTCATGATAAGCAGAGATAGACTGAACACTGGGGGGTGGTCACTGAGCCAGGGAGGTGCCAAGCCCCACGCCCTGGATGGGCACAGCTGTGCAGCAACCACAGGGACTGTCATTTCCAGTGACAGGGATAACCCCCCACCAGTGTTCATCCAGACTCTGCCTGAATTACTCAAGCAGAGCCCCTTCCATCATCTCCCTGGCCATCCCAGCTCCAAACGATCTCCATCTCATGCTGAGAGCTCAAGCACCATCACCACTCACTAAACAAGGCTGGTATTTCAATTATCTGCCTCAGCACTGGGGGAATGTCCCAGAGCACAGCCAGGAACTTTGGGAGCAACACAAAGGATTGAGAGGACAAAAAGAGGGAGGTCTGACATCAGAAACACATTTTTTGCCACCAGCAAAAGCACACGAATCTTTGATGAGCAAAGCTTTTCTCCCAATTGGTAATCCATTAAGGAAACAACACTAGACCTGATTTTCCCCAGCCTGGGACCACCCCCACTAAAGCCCAGCCTGATGCAATGACTGCACTGTGCCAGACCAAAAAAAGAATTAAATAAAACAACATCAGTGTCCATAAATGCCTCAGCAGCAGCCTGGAAGCAGGTTGTGACCACAACCCACCCTGTCCCACAGCTGAGCTGGCAGGAGGTGAGACAGGGAAAAGGTGGAATAGGACCCCCCAACCCCAACCTAGGAAGCCACAGGGAGAACTGCACATGGGAGCTGGCATTGCCAGCAAGGGAATTGTTGCCACACAGGCACTGACACAGCCAGCTGAGCCAAGTGTCCAGTGGGAGAGACCTGGACCACTGAAGCAGCAGGTCCAGCCTGCAGGTCCCTCATGATTCAGCTCATGTCACACTGGGGAGAGTGTGCAGGGAAGGGGCTGGAGCAGCAGGAGGGGCTGAGGGAGCTGGGGGGGCTCAGCCTGGAGCAAAGGAGGCTCGAGGGGGACCTTCTGGCTCTGCAATCTGTGCCAGGAGCGGGGAGCCAGTTGGGGTCAGGCTGTGCCCCAGGGCACAGGGACAGGAGCAGAGGGCACGGCCTCAGACTGGGCCAGGGCAGGGGGGATATTGGGAAAATTTTTTCCCCAAAAGGGTTGTCCAGCCCTGGCACTGCCCAGGGCAGGGGCAGAGTCCCCATCCCCCTGTGGATGTGGCACTTGGGGACATGGGCAGTGGTGGCCTGAGCAGTGCTGGGAGAGCAGGTGGACTCGAGGTCCTGGAGGGCTTTCCCAACCCAAAGGATTCCATGATATCGTGTTCTTGGGCACATCTTGGAGTGCAAATCCCCCTTAGGCTTGACACATCCATGGCCAAACAAAACAAGAAGGGAATGGGAAGGTCTCTCTGTGCACAGGAACACCCAAGGGCAAGGTGGCACAAATGGAGAACGGAGCCAAAGTCACCCCTGGGCTCATTCAGTTTTAAGCAGACTCAGCCAGACCAGTTTCCCCCTCAGTTCTGCTCGGTGCCAACTCACCAGCCACTGGAAGGATTTTAGTCCAGAGGTTTAGGTTCTGCCCATGAGACAGACTGAAGCTTTCTCCTTGCACATCACCTGCATTGGGAGATCTCCAGTGGACAACCTGGACTTCAGAGGAACTGGGAGAGTTATTCTTGTGGCCAAACCTTTTTCCTCTATGCAAATGTCTGCAAAGCTGAGTTACCAGCAGGCAGTGCTCTCATTTCACCCACTGGTGTGTGCAGGAAACCACCAGACAGATGTGGCAGCTGCCTGGGGTCAGGCAAGAACTGAAAATAAATGTGTCAGAATCAAGCAAGAGCTCACAAAATGTTGAGCTGAGTTTTCTGCTGGCAGGTATTAGAAAAAAACAAAAAAGGCAAATAAACCAACTGTACCATATCAAAACCATGGCCTGTGGTACACAAAACATGTTTTGTGCTATGCCTGGGTAGTGAATGAAAAGACAAGTCAGTACTGAATGAAACCACATCACACACACACAAAAAAACAAACCCAAAAACAACAACAAAAAACACAAAAAAACCCCACCCCAAAACCTCAAACAAATAAATCCAAACAAACAAAATCCCTAAATCCCCACAAAACAAAACAACCACCACCACCACCCCTGCACCAGCTCAGCAGGGCTCACACAGACACCTCCAGAAAACTCCTTTGCAAGGGTTTAAACACCCCCAAAGAGCACTGAAAGGCTCAGGACATCACCCCAGAGCAGAATTCACGCCTTCCTTCACCAAGGCTCAGCCAAACCATCCCATCCTCTGGATTTCAGCTCATCCAAGGGCTTTATTCCTCACACACACACTCAGTGCCCTGGACAGGGAACACAAGCCCCCTGACCACCTGCAGCCCCTCAGTGACAGCAGAGCTGGGCTGGGGGACCACAACCCCAAGGCAGTGCCCGAGGGGATCAACCTGCCCATAAAAGCAATTGCACTGTTGATGGGACTGAGCTTAATAAACTGCTTTGGAATTATTAGGTCTGGCCTGCTGCAATATCCCTGCCTGCCTTGAGCAACCATCTATAGGTTTATTGGATTACAAATTACAGTCAACAAACGTAGCAGGGCACAAATGAAGATCCTGCTTGGGAAGCCTAATCATCATAATGCCATAAATAGTGACACACTGAACCTCCTTGCCTTTGTTCTTTATTACCTTTAGGCTTGGTTTTAATTTTACATCAAGAATCCTGTAGCACGTGCATCTCTTTAGCCAAATAACCTTTGTTTGCTGGCTGAGAACCAGCCCCCTCAGCCCTTCCCACCTGGCAGCTCTCCAGCCACTCCTCCCTAAGCCTGGAGCATCCCCTGGCACTGGGGTGACCCATGGGCAGCACCTGCCCCTTGGCCTGGCTGCCCCTCATCCCATGGATCCACAGCCCTCTGCAGAGCCCTCCTGCAGCAGACCAGCACTGCCACCCCTCTCTGTGTCCCCTGCACGCTGCCTGGGGGTGCCCTCGATGCCCTCACCCTGCCCATGGGTGGCACAGCCATGCAGTCAGTGTTGACCCAGCCAACAAGCCAGGAGCAGCCAGTGCCTCCTGGGAAGAGCTGTGGGAAGCTGTGCCAAAGGCTCTCCTGATGCCCTGGCAGACACACCTGCAGTGGTCCTTTGGAGCAGGGGCACAGCTTCCTTGGCCCCCTGAGGGCACAGCAGCTCCTGAACACACGGCAGACACTGCACAGGGACTTGCTGCTTAACCCAGAACTCCACCAGGAATGGTTTCTCTCCTCTCCCACCACCCTGGGTACCTGCTCTTCCAGCCCCTCTTCAACCACAGCTGTTTTAGGGTTACACATCCAAAGCAAACAACTCATCCTTTCCCAAGGTTGAACCATCCCCAGATGCTCCAGAGGGAAAGTCAGGGCGAGGCCCCAGGCATGGAGAGATCTGTACCAAGGTTCAAACAGAGCCAATAAGGACTAAGAGCACCTGGAAAACAACTGGCCTGAAGAGCTCTGTGCACTGAGAGAAGGCAGGACCCCCTGAGCTGAGACCTCCTCCAGCACATCCCTGCTGCACCCACAGCTCCTCTGGGCCCTGTGCTGCAGGCCAGGAGCTGGGAGAACAGAGCTCAAGTCTGGAATTCTTCAGGAGTCCCCAGCTGGGTCATTTCTCTGTCTGTGAGCCCCCACAACAGCTACAAACATTTGCTGCTCCTGTGGAGCCCATCACAAGGTGCCTGCACTGCTGTGGCTGAGATGGCAGAAATGGGCACATTTTATGGGCACAAACACTTGCATCAACATAACCCCAAATTTCCCCCCCAGCCAACAGCTCTGCAGGAAAAGCAGCATTTCCAGGCAGAGACTGATGTGGATAATTTGCTTTTCAATATTCAGAAATCCTGTGAAAAGATAAACAGTGACCCTGAACTCGCCTTTCATGCTCAGAGCCCACAGAAGCAAAGTCTCTGTTCACAGACAGCAAATCAATCCTGACACCCTCTCCAGACCCGGGAGAAAATTAAAATCATTTTTAAAGCCCAGCAAAGTCTGCCATGTGGACTCTGAGTGCAGCAGGACCCCGGGGAGGAGCAAAGGTGCAGTTTGCAGCCAGCAGTGCCAGCACAGGCAGGGAGGGCTCCCCTCCCACCACTGCAGATCATCACGTTTAGAGGGACAGAACCCTCCTCCCACAGAATTACAGGAAAGCAAACCCACTGCAGAATGTTCTAACAGCCAGAAAGCAGGAGCCAGACACACAAGAAGCACATGAGTTATTTCTCAGGCTTCCCCCAACACTCTCTGTGTCCTCACACTGTAAACATGGCTTAACAATAGACCTGAAGTCCTCCCTAAGCAAAGTTCTGGGAAGCCAAGGCAAACAAACCATAATCCCATTCCAAGGCAGGGCTGTGATGACAGACAAAAAAGTGTTGAAACAAAGCTCAAGATGTTCATACATCAATTACTGAGCTCAAAGCTTCTTTTTCACCAATTCAGAAGACACACAAAAAGCATTTTATCACCATCCCACAGGCAAGGCAATAGTCTAAGAACTGGCCACTGTTTGTTGAATTATTTGTCCCCCAAGTATATCCACACGTTTATTTTTTTCTCCCCCTACTAATTCCTTCCTGGCCATCTTTTTGCCTCTGAGCACCCAGGTCAGAGAGCATAAGCTCCATTTTAAGTCAGGCTGACCCTCTCTCCATGCAGAGTGTCCTTCTCAATACCACATAAACCCACCCAAAAATGCAAGTTCTGTTTCTAGAAGTAATAACTCTTTAAAAAAAAAAACCCAACACAACAAACTCAGAGGTAGAGTTGGAAAACAAAACTCCAAGCTCCCAAGTGCCTTCTTCAGAGCAGAGACTTTCTGGGTGGGGGGCTCCAGGAAGGATTTTCCTCACTTGGTTCTCTGCTCTGAACTTGACACACATTTATTCACTTTTCCAGCATCCCAGAATGGCCATTATTGCACACAGCATTCAAGTGCCAAGAAGGCAGTTACTTTGTCAGAGAATCTCAGGATGGGCTGGTTTGGAAGGGACCTAAATCCCATTCAGTGCCACCCCTGCCATGGGCAGGGACACCTCCCACTGTCCCAGAGTGCTCCAGCCTGGCCTGGGACACTCCCAGGGATGGGGCAGCCACAGCTTCTCTGGGTTTTAAAGCCCTGGCTGCCCACCCTCCCAGCCAGGAATTCCTTCTCCCTATCCCACCCAGCCCTGCCCTCTTTCAGTCTGAAACCATTGCCCTTTGTCCTGTCACTACCCAAAATAATCCCTCTCCATCCTTCTGATGGATTCTCCCCCAAACATCCAACACTTCTCTGCAATTCTCCAAACCAACACCAACCTCTGTGCCCTGCAGGTCCATTTCTGCCAGAGCTGGGCATGTCTAACACATACCAAAGTTAACACCACATCCATCATTTCAGTTCCTTGTACCCCTCGAGCTGTATTTGCTGCATCTTGTGCTCCCCTCTGGTTTCTGGCAGGGGTTTGATGCTGCTCTCAGCACCTCCACCTTGGAGGGAGATGCACTGACACTGCAGGCCAGGGAGGGCTGCAGAGCTCAGGCCGCTTTAACTCCTCCAAGGAGAACACAGACACACAGAAGCAACAAGGATGTCTGGCTTTTGTTGGTTTAGGGTTTTTTCTCCAGGAGTTTCCACCCAATTTTAACACCTCTGAGCAAGTCAGTCCTGAAAAAGCCAAATAAAAAAATAGAAAACCAAGAGTAGCAGTGCCCAGCAGAAGGAACACACTGCCTGTTACTGAGAAGCACCACGAATGTCACCCAGTTCTCCTCTTTACAGATCTCAAAGCAGGGGGAAAACAATCTCTTTCTTAGTCTGGTGTTGTCTCTAAATCAGCATCAGCAGGAACAAGAGGACAGGAACTCATTGTGCTCAGCCAGCTCCGGTGCAAATGAGATCTCTGAGCTGAAAGGGGGGTTTGCATTTGAGCAGTCTGGTGTTTCTGGCACTGCAGCTCTCAGGAGGGACATTTTGGCTTTTTCTCTCCTTTCAAGCCAAAAAAAAAAGGAAAAAAGAGAGAGAGAGATCACAAAAAGAGAGAGAAAAATACAACAGGGGAAAAAACCAGAGGGAAGAAGTGTGTGCTAATTAAACAAAACCCACAAAATGAAAAGTGCCATTTTACTACCAAGAAATGAAAATAAAAGGGTTCATTGAGGGCAACCTTCCCTTTCTTGCTGCTTTTGCTGACCTCAGATACCCCAGAGGTTTCAGAGGGCTTGTCCCCCCATCCCCAGCAATCCCTGCAGAGGATGCCACTGAGCCCCACCAGGGCTGGCAGAGCTTTCTCCTGGGCCACCTCCACTGTGTGGAGAAGGCAGGTCAGCAGGTGCCTTACAAAGCCATTATTGCAGCCCCCCATTGGGTCTCCTTGGCTTTATTGAGCTCTTACACTGGGCACTACAAGAAAAACACCTCAGTCAGTGCTAACGAACACCATGGAGGGTTTAGGAGCCATTTCAGCCCCTTCTCCCCCTCTAACAGCTTTAAACATTGGTTGCAAGTATTGAAAAGCTCCTGTTTAATTTGTTTTCAAGCCACAGAGGCACTGGGCTAATAAGAACCTGAGTGCTGCCTTCTCCTAAAGCTGTCTCAGTGCTCATAAACCACTCAATGTGCCAACAGCAGCAGGAGGTGCCAAACCCCTCCCTTGGGTGCCATGCCCACCTTGGGATGGGAGTCACTGGCAAGGCAAAGGTGGAGCAGCACCTTAAGGGCAAAGTGATTATTCCCATTTATAGATAAGGCCAGGAGAGGTGACAGGGTTTCATCTCCAAGCCCTCAATAAGAAGAGGTGCAAGATCCCCATGAACACAATGGGTCCAGCAGAGAAATGAAACCTAAAAGGGCCCAGAGAAGGCACCAAGAATTCCCTCCAGCACCCGTGAGGAGCTGCTGCAAACCCCTGGCACCTGCAGGGCCAGCCTGCCCCAGCCATCAGGTTTCATTTGCTTGCCCAGCATCACCTGGAAGGCAGAGGCAGGAGCATTTCTAGCAGCCCCTGCCCTGAGGTGGAGCCATCCATCAGTGCTGGCAGCCTCAGAGGGATGCCAGCCTGTCCAGCTGCCAGCCTGGAAGGCAGGGACAGGCTGGAGAACGAGGGATAATTGATAAGGAGCAGAATTTGGGAGCACAGCCAGTGCCTTACCCCATGAATCACACTAAAAGGCTGAGGAGCTGCTAAACCTCCACCCTGGCACAAAATATAATTGTTTAGCACCACTTGCCAGGTGATTGAATACCTTAAACCACGCTGACAGGTCTGTGAGCCACAGCCTGAAACGTGCTCAGCATCAGCCTCAGCTTCCTGCCCTCATCCCTCCAGCAATGCCCAAACTCAGGGAAAAATCATCCTCCCAGCCTGCCCCACACTGACACTCCTGAGACACCCCTGGGATGCAAACTGGGAGAAAAACTGCCAAGGAAACACGAGGTGGATGCAGAACCAGCTAAAAACACCTGCCAAAGTGTCAGGAAGCCTCAGCAGAGCCTCCTGCCCAAGGGGCAGAGCTGCCACGGATTGGCACATGGAATGGGAATGAGGACAGGCTGCTGCCACCAGGGACTGGAATTCTGAGCAGAGGGCTCCAGTTTGGCCAGGGACACGAGAATTACAAGTGGAGCCCCAGTCAGACCTCCAGGGCCAGAGGGGCAGCTCTGCAGAGGGTGCCACTGGCCCCCACAAAGCACACTCAGAGCCTGGGGCAGCACAGGCACCTTGGCCCCAACCCAACAGAAACAACTCAAAACCTCATGGCTTCAGTGGTATGAGAGAGGGAGAGGGTCCCTCCTCCATCCCTCCTCCCCAGCTGCACCTGCCTGGATGCTCTCACACACATCTGCCCCCAAGGAACAAGTTCAGCAGGCAAAGCTTTGCTTTCTACAGCAGGAACACCACACTTTCCTGAACTCTGCAAGAAAAAGGAGAAAATCAGAGAATTGCTGAATAGTTTGGGTTGGAAGGGACCTTTTAAAGCTCATCTAATCCATCCCCCCTGTACCCCACATGTCACACCCAAGTGCCTGTTCACACCAGCATCCCCTGCAGCCTCTCCACTCCCCACCAGCCTTTGCAGCACCACTCATTGCTGTCACATCAAGACAGAAAATGCCACCTTTTCTTGCTGCTTCACATCCATCTCAACTCATTTCAGACATGCCAGGGGGCACTGAGCACTTGGATTAGAAGATGCCAGGAGAAAGAGGCCCACCCCACATACTTGGGCACACACAACAGGAGAAGGGAGAAAGAATCCTGATAAATTTACATGCATGAAAATATGGAATGAGACAGATTCTACTTGAAATGCTGGAAAAGCAGAGAGAAATCACCAAGGGTCGCCTGTCAAGGGTTAGACACACTACACACAGTCACAGATGGGTTGGGTGGGAAGGGACCCTAAAGATCACCCAGTGCCACCCCCTGCCATGGGCAGGGACACCTCCCACTGTCCCAGGCTGCTCCAGCCTGGCCTTGGACACTCCCAGGGATGGGCTAGCCACAGCTGCTCTGCCCAACCTGTGCCAGGGCCTGCCCACCCTCACAGGGAAGAATTTCTTCCTAATCTTAAATATAATGATACTTGGGATGATGATTCTTTTTTGTATCACTTCTGTTTAAGTTTGCAACTCAACTCTTGCAAATGAATGAATAAAACATGTGGTGAAAGCTCTT
>JAWWLZ010000668.1:0-11696 GCA_035041345.1 Poliocrania exsul | reverse complement strand
AGAAGATAGGAATAAAGATGATAAACCCTTCCATTCCAGCTGCCATAAAGGTGAAGATAAATAGATTATTTCCTTTTGAGTGATTATACACTGGCTAACTTTTGCAGCAGTGGTATCAGTTTCAATGCAGGTGGTGGGACCTGGTCAGGTATTTTGCCAGATGGATAGTCTGCCCATACTACTTGTGGTTCAGCTTTGTTCTTATTGGATATCTGAGCTAGCTGCCCTGAAGCTGCAATCATACCTTCCAGTGCAAAGGACATGAAATTTAACCTCAGTCAGATGTAGAAGTTTATGCATTCAGTTGTGGTTTCAACCTATCCAAGATTTTTCTAAAACTTGTCCCAATGTGAGGAGAAGGAAGAATTAGGTGTGCCAGATACTTGATGAACTATGGTGTAATTGTTCCTGATTTCAGGAAGGCTGATCTTAGCCAAATCAGTCAAGCTATCATGCAGGCAAAGGCTCAGCTGTGGAAAGGAACAACTACAGTGACTTGATATGGCTCTTCAGATAATCTACTAACATATGGAAGACAACAAAATGTTCTGAAGAAAATATTTTCCCAAATAGGGCTATCACAGTAGCTCATGCAAGCATTTGGCCACCACCTCCCCATCCCTCATCCAACTTCTATATAGTGGGAACACAGTAAACACAGATGAGAAATTATCACAGTAAGTAATCAGTGAGGGCAAATCAGTCATATTTTCTGGAAAAATTAGTTCTAGGGTAGTAAAAAAATCTATTCAAAATTAGACTTTTTATTAATGTATAGATGATCTTGGTCAACTCTTTTGCAAGTTGAAAGAAATTGACATGTACAACACAACAGCACAGTCCTCTTTATTGGCCCAGTATAGCAAATATCATCTGCATGAGGAAAATATTAAGGACGCACTGGATATTTATTTAGATTTCAGTTCTGCTACATGTGTTCACCATGTTTAATAGCTGCATCGGTGCGATGAATTATTTTTTGAGAAGATTAATTATCTCCTTAAATTTTTTTAATGACATAAGGGCAATGAATAAAACAAAAGAAGTACTACACACAGATGGCTCATCTTCATGTGACTATCCAGTAACAAAAACAAACAAAAAAAATCAAGTTAATAATGTGCCTAAGAAACATAATTGTTGTTTTGATACACATTAAAACAAACCATTTTCAAAATTAGAGTTTTCAAACTGAAATTGCTAATGAACTATGCCCTTAATAATTTATAACTAGCATGTTTTTAACTTACATTATTGGTGGAAGCCAAATTAAATGTACAATACATTTCTAGTTTCAGGGCTTATTTAATTACAAGCTTAATGATAGTTTCAGTAGCAATTTTTTAACAATAAAAATGCAAAAAAACCAGCAGAAACATAAGCAAACTCCCATGTTTGACATTTATTTGAAAGACAACTTTACCAGAAATCAAAGCAGTTTTAAAATTACTATTTGATCATACAGAAGAAATCCCCCAACTTTTTGCCATCACAGACAGTTACTGCTCATGAATGCAAACAAGCACTCAGGATGCCACCTACATGCCATGCTGCATAGGATAGCCTTAGACCCCTATAAAAACTATCTTTTTTTTCTTCTTTCTGGAAGCAATATAAAAAATCTGAAAATGTGGACAGTAATGTGTACCTACTTGTGATGCAATTATCGTGCCTGAGGACATGGGCTTGTGTTTGAGAGCTTTGTGAGGTGGACAGTAGTGCCAGAATCAAGGGCTAATAGCAACAGCAAACAATTCTCAAAACATTCTGACTGTAGTGGCAACTCTTTGATAACTTATACCTTTCTGACAAAACTTTCTAAGTCTAGGGCATAAAGCATTAAGCTTTTTCTTCTTTTCTTTCTATCACAAAGTCCCTAATGGTAAGGTGAGCTCCAAACGCTCCATTACACAGTTCCTGCAGAAAGTTGATCAGACCTATCACTTTGCCTTGTTGAAAGTCATGCAACTGACTTTGGCCCATTGATCCAACCTGTTCAAATCCCTCTGCAGAGCCTTCCTACCCTCCAGCAGATCAACACTGCCACCCAATTTCATGTCATCTGCTAACTTACTGAGGGTGCACTTGATCCCCTCATCCAGATCTCATTGATAAAGACATTAAACAAGACTAGCCCTAATACTGAGCCCTGAGGAACCCCATTTGTGACTGACCACCAACTGGATACAGCTCCATTCATGATCACTCTCCAGATCCAGTCGTGCAGACAGCTCTTAACCCAGTGGAGAGTGCACCTGTCCAATAGGCTGCCAGCTTATCCAGGAGAATGTGTGGGAGACAGTATCAAAGGTTTTGCTGAAGTTCAGATAGAAAACATTCACAATCTTTCCCTTACCCACTTGGTGGGTTACATGGTCATAGAAGATCAGGTTGGTTAAGTAGGACCTGCTTTTCCTAAACCCTTGCTGGCAGGGCCTGATCCTGTCATTGTCCTGTACCTATCACGTGATTGATGGCACTTAAGGTGATCTGTTCCATAACCTTACCAGGATTGAGGTCAGGCTGACAGACCTGTAGCTCCCTGGATCCTCATTTCAACCCTTCTTGTAGATGGTTTTACATTGGCCAGTTTTGAGTCATTTGGGACCTCCGATGTTATCCAAGACTGAAGATAAATGATGAAGAGTGGTTGGTGAGCATTTCCACCAACTCCTTCAATATCCCCTGGTGAATCCCTCCTGGTCCCATAGACTTATGATTGCCTAAATGGCACAGCAGGTCACTAACTACTTCCTCCTGGACTGGAAGGAGTCTGTCCTGCTCCCCACCACTGTCTACCAGCTCATGTGCCTGATTACCCTGAGGATAACTGGTCTTTCTGTTAAAAACTGAGGCAAATCAGCCTTCTCCTCATCCTTGGTTACAAGGTTACCTCTCTTTGTCCAATAAAAGATGGAGATTTTCCTTGGCCTTGTTTTAGTTGTTAATGTATTTATAAAAACACTTATCTTTCACAGCAGTGGCAGGTTGAGTTTTAGCTGAGCTTTTGCCTTTCTAATTTTCTCTCTACATTACTTAACAATATCCTTGTACCCTCCCACATGATCTAACAACATCCTTGTGCTCTGCTCCTTCTTGCAAAGGTCATAAACTCTCCTTTTCCCTTGAGCTCCATTGAAGACTCCCTGTTCAATGAGGATGATCCTCTTCCCCACTGGTTTATCTTTTGGGAAATTGGAATGACCTGCTCCTATGCCTTTAAGATTTTCTTCTTAAATTATATCCAGCCTTCTTGGAACTCTTTGTTCTTAACAACTGTTTCCCAAGGAACTCTCTGAGCCAGTATCCTGAACAGGACAAAGTCCATCCCCTGGAAGTCCAAAGTAGAGGTTTTATTGACCTCCTTCCTTACTTCACCAAGAAGCAAAACTCCAATATTTTGTGGTCACTGTTCCCAAGGTGGTCTCCAACCACCACGTTCCTCACCAGCCATTTTCAGTTCATAAGGAGCAAGTCTTCTGGGATATCCCCCCTGCAGACTCACTTGCCAGCTGTCTTGGAAGTTATCTTCCACACACTCCAAGAACCCCCCAGACTGGCTCCTTTCCCCTGTGTTGAGTTTCCAGCAGACATTCTACAAGTTAAATTCCCACAATACCAAGGGCTAGCAATCATGAAGCATCAGCCAGCCACTTACAGAATACTTCATCTGCCTCTTCATCCTGGTTGGGGGGTATATAACAGACTCCCACCAGGAAGTCTGCTGTGTTAGCCTCCTTCCAGATTTTTACCGACAGGTACTGAATCTTATCGTCACTGTCCTTGAGCTCTATACAGTGGGAACATTCCCTAATGTACAGAGTCACCACACTACTGCCCCTTCTCACCTGACCCATTTCAGTCATACCACCACATTTCCCTGATGATAACTGCATCACAGCTTTCCTGCTGCCAGTGGCTTCCTCCTCTTCTTTGTTACCCATGCTGCATGCAATAGTGTAGATTCACTTTAGCTGGCCTACTGACTTCCCTCTCAACACTGGCATGCCACCCCTAGACTCATCTCTAAAGAGACTGTTCTTATCCCTTTCTCCCTTCAAATATAGTTTAAAGCCCTCTAAATTTAACATATCCTATGAAGATAAGTTAAATTATTAACATATCCTCCTACTAATTCAACGGGTAGAATGGCAAATGTTAAAAAAAGGCTGAAGTAATTTTAAAATAGTCACTTTAAAAAGTATATGAATTCCTCCTATATAGTAGGTAACTCAGTGACAGTTTCAGTCATAACCTTCATTTCCCCAAACCAGTTGTTTGTACCAATATCTCTTTCAAAGCTGCCACAACTTTTCTATTTGTTACAACTCCTCAGCCATCCACTCCTGCCCCCCTTCCTTCTTCAGAATAATGCATATTTTAAATTAAAAAATAACAGTATTGCAAAAGAGTCACATTATTTAGCATAGACATCTGTTTTTCCCTTACCTATGACTCAGCAGTATTCTAAGATTGCTTTTGCAATACTGCAAATACAAACTGCCAAAGAAAACACAAGGCTGCCTTCCCTGCAGACCCCAAGTTGTGCAGAGCTACGGTTATTATAGAGGATGAAAATCATAACCCTATTAGTTCTACTCTAGCCCACAAAGCCTGATATGTTTGTTTTCAAGAAAACAATAAAATTATCATTTAAAGCCCAACTGTTAATCTTTTCCAGAGCTTAGATATCTGAATCAGGCTTCTTCATCCACTGCAGAGCAATCATTTAAGATTAAAAAAAAAAGGGTGATGGGTATGGGAGAGTGTGTGTGTGTGTGTGTGTGTATATATATATATATATATATATGTGTGTGTGTGTGTGTGTGTGTGTGTGTGTGTGTGTGTGTGTGTATGTATATATATATATTTAATGACAGAAAATAGATATTTTGAAAGGCATAATGAAGTTTAGACCTTTGAAAAATTCAACTGCTGGTGATAGCATGTGCCTCATTCCCAACAAAAGTACTGTAAAAGCAATCAGCTAGAAGATAGAAATTGTTCTTGGCCTCCTTAGCTTCAGGGGGTTTAATTCTGCACCACTCCAGCTCCAGAACACTGTCATTTCCAAGGTTTGGGACAGTGAAAACTCACAAAGACACCCACCCCTTCTTGTGGAAAATGTGCATAGCACAAGACAGAATTCAAAATTCATTAAGCCAAAAAAAAATTTAAGGAAAAATGAGTAATATTGAAATCTGTCATTCAAGACAGTCAGCTGGGAATGACAGTAATTGGTTTTGATTACTGCTTTCAAGCATACTATAATTTACAAGAAATATACAGGAAGACTGTATTTATTTAATTGTATGTGAAATAAAAAACTTCCATCATTAACTTACCTCTTTCTCTAGCACCCACACTTTTGAATGCAAATGAAAGCATTCATCAAAACGGAGCTACAACTGTATTAGATCAGCTGAATTGTTGGTGGATCTGATTGTCAAGATCCAATCCACAGCATTAGCCAAATGCAGATGCCCAGAAAAGTGTAGAAGAGCTGAGCTAGCACAGATGATGCTTCTCTGTGTACTCTCACTGCTGTCAACTATCTTTACTCCATGACAGGATACAGTTTGTATGTCTTAATTAATTCTGAAAATAGCTCATAAAATTCAAACCAGTTATGTTTAGGTACCTAAATCCTTCTGTGATTCTTGTCCTAGCTACCCAGCTTGGTCTGTCTGTATTACCAAGTTAGTGAACGAGAAGGCTATTCTTGGTGTGAATTTTCCTTAGGTCTGTACCTTGAGAAGTACAATGAATCATTATAAGAGCTGTATTTCCTAAGCAAGGCAAAAGAAGTTTAATTAATCAGAAGATTAGTTTCAACTAAAATATAAATATAAGACTACACAGAGAGAAATTGTTCTAGGAAAGGCATTTTTAGAGCTATGTGAAGACTGTCATCTGCAGATTTAGACAATCCATGGGTAACTTGAATTATCTTATATTAGAAAAGCTTAAATATATGCTATAAAAGGAGAAAATATTTCCAGTCTCTAGATGGATCAGGAAGTCTCAAGAGTCTGTTCACTTTAGGGTTCATGCTAGTTAAACACTGATCCCTGTAAATAAGTACTCTAGTTAGTGAGGGTAAAAATAAGCATATGTTGGTGGGCTGAGTCATAAAAATATGTGTCAATGGGAACTTATTTTACTTTCAGCTGAGTCACAGTTACTAACTGAGCACCAATCCCAGCAGAAATTAATTACAACTATCTCAAGCTTCCCTCGGGATTGTAAAATATAGTATTCATAAAATATCAAATTAGCAGCATTAATCTTCTGATGTGCTTTCAAAAGGACCTCATATAACTTTGTGCCCATTGTCCCTAGGCATTTGCAAGAGGCTATGTTAATAGAACAAACTGAACTAACATTTCAAATCCCTTACTAACCTGTCCAGCTATTATCCAGTAATGTTCCCAAAACCTTTCTGTCCCAGAGGCTTTTGTTCTTTCAGTCTTCCACCTTTATACCTCAGCTGAAATGAATAGATTACTTAGAGACAGTGCTTTCCCATCAGATAACAGATAAATGATATCCCTCAGTATTTCATACAACTAAGTCATAAGTAGCGACCTTTGTCAGCACAGTAGCCTGAACAACTCGTTCTCCAATATTTTTACTTTTTTGAAAGTTATTTCGAGGTCATAAAAATAATACAGCTTATAAGCAAATTTTGCCAATTAAAGACACTAAAGAATCACCTTCTAAAGACTCATAATGACATATCAATTTACCTTCTGGCTATATTTAATAAAGTAAATCTCCGAGGTGAGCAGGAGCACATCAACAAGGCAATCATAGAAATGAAGAAACACTGTGTAAGTCAACATGTCAGTGTGTTATAGTTTCAAAGTTTTTCATGGAATTTTTCTCTCTCTTACCAACACAGTAGTTTGGGAGCTAACGCCCAACCCCCCCTCTACAAGCTAACAAAAGGGTGGTCAATTGCTTTGCATTATAACTTAATGGCTGGGAGTTGGGGTGGGGAGGGGAGGAGAGAGGTTTTTTCCAGGTTTTTTTACTAGACTTTGTTGTCTGGCAGTGGTGCAGGCGCTGGCCACGTTTGCTGGGCTGATGCAGGTGCTTCTACGAACTCCCTTGACTCAGCCTCGCCACCAACTCTGTGTGCCTGGAGATGCTCTTTGGAGGGAGAGAGAGATCACTGCTGCCTGGATTTGCTAAAGACTTCCTGGGGCCAGATGCACTCTGCAGAGGAGTTGCTGGCACCTTACAACCACCCTCTCCTGCCTCAATGCTTGCTTTGAACAATGAGAAGTTCTTTGCACTGCCCAAGGGAAAGGTATCATCCCGTCCCTCATGACCACCATTTTCCACATGAGTCTTTCACAACTGAGTTTTGATGGAATTCGAAGTTGACTCCCATGGCTGTGGCCTCCTGAGATGGGGCATCGCCCTCCGCTGTCCATAAATAGAACTGTACCGAAAGGGGAGGAGAGAGGACTCAATTCTTTTGAAAATTTTAGTTACAGTGTTGCTATTTGTTTTGTTCTGGTTTTGGTTACATATGTATCTCTAGTTAAGAACTGTTATCCTTTTCTATACAGTTTCTAATTAAAGTCGTTTAATTTCAAAGATTGTGGTGGTTCTTCAGAAGAGGGCCCCTGCCTAGTCCAGCTAGACATTTTAGTTTTCCTCTAAACTACAACACAGAGATATAAGAGTACTTAATTTTACGCTTTGAAAAACAGGGGGAAAAAAGCATATGCATTTTGAAATGGATACACAAAACAGTCTCCAGGCCAATGACCTAGCATGGATTAGTTGTTTTGTGGGAAGTTAACAGAATTCAATGCCTTTTGTTAACAAGCCTCAGAATAATTTTTTAAGTAACCTACAGCTAATACCTGAGAATTAGTATGTAATGTTGTAGGCAAGTATTTTTATGAAGCAATTAACATCAAAAAGGTGCATTTCTTTTTGTTCTTTTCCATGTTTGCTTTTGTTTTCCTTAGGCTTTAATTGCAGCAGAGACTTTGTAGTTTCAGAAAGCAATGTAGTGCTGTGCAATGCAGCTGTGCTGCAATAAGAATCTTGACACTGAGTAGGAAGAGAGATGGATCCTGGAACCCAACCCAGCCTTGCCTGCAGAGTGCTGCAAGCCATACAGTGCATGTGCCCAGGATATTCTTCTGCTACTTTCTTACCTCTCTTCTTCCCAGAGATGTACAAGAAACATGCACATCTCCTGAAATAAGATAGTTAAAGGCCTTTATACTGTAGCCTTTTATGATCTAAGGAGGGATGTAGATCCAAGGTATTATCCTGAGCTCTCATCAATGTCATAGATTGTATGTATAAAAATGACTAAGTGGGCCCAGCCAGAGCTAGTGGGTTCTGAAGATGTTAATTGTAAGGGGGGCTTATCCTACATGTACAACTATGCAAGCCCTTCTTTGCCAGGATAATATCCAGTCATTTGAAGACAGATGATTTATCTCACTTTCAGGTCTTCAATTCATTACTGTTCTCCCAGAGCTGCTTTCCTGCAACTTGCTTTCATCAGAGAAATTTTAGGTCTGAATTTATTGTTCTAGTCTATGCCGTTCATCCAATCCTACAGAAAGAATCCATGTTATCCCCTCTACTGCTGGCTGCACCCCAGCTCAGTGTGGTAGTGCAAACCAACAAGTTCCAGTGACTTTGCTGCATATCCCTTTCTCCACATTAGCTTTGTTGTTCTGTTGTCATTCTCTAGGTGATTCAGCAGACATTCATGGAGGAATTGTGATGACTTATTTTCTTTTTCAAAAAACTAAAAAGGGCATCTACACATCACATCTTTCTAAGACATATCAGTTTCTGGCTAGGGTAGAAAACCATTCAAATTCTGATTACCTCTACAAAGGTACAAGTGTTTCAAAGGAAGGCATGAAAGAAAGAATGAATGAAAGAATGAGCCATAAGAACAAGACTCTTACAAGTTAAAATGCTTTTCCTGCAAACTGATGTCAACTGTAGAACGACTTGATGTGAATATTTTCAAGCTCATAAGTGATCCAATGGACCTGCTAAATGTTTTGCTGAAGAAAATCATCCTGGCAGCACAACCCTGATTGAATATGTATATGGGTTCTATGTACCATATGCTTTTGCATGGAGCCACAGTTCTTCATATGTGGCTTCAGCCACTCACAGAATTGAAGCCTGAGAACACATCTTTTTCTTCCCCAAGAGAACCTATTTAAAAAGCCCTGTAAGTGCATTTCAGTATGGACTTCAGAGACAAAAAGATAGAAAGCAAAGAGTCTGAAATCATACTTTGATCCCAATTTTGTATCCAGAACAAGTCAGAATCCAGTTTTTACTATGGCACAATGGTGCAGGTCAAGAAAAATAGAACTCAAATATAACCAAGGCAAGAGAAAGCATATAAAAATGATCTGATTTACAATCTAAACTGCTGCAACACAAATCATGTTCCTTTCTTTTAAAAAGCTGTTGTTCTATAATTGCAATATAACTGCTAATAGACTCTTTGAATCACAAAACAAGTAGGACAAATGAAAATTATTTTTTGTTACTACTTCTTGTGGTAACTCTCCTTGCTATTAATTTCATGTTATAATAGAATGTCCATGAACAAGTCAAGTATTGTATGAATGCATAAGCTAAAGACTTTTACAATCCACTTTTGTAGCTCTGCTTTGAGGCTGGACCAAACCAAAAGGTAACTTCACAGAGACTTGTTGAACAAATTGTCAATGGAAATTAAGGTTATAGGCCATGTAAATTAAGTTAACATAATGTAAGGTTAATAATAAACTACAGTTCGGAGACATTCATTATGGAAACTGAGTTGATGCAAAAGATAAAAGACAAATTCTAGGGTAAATATGTTCTTAACTGCATTACAGAACACTTTTATGCATATAGGTTAATTGTGTTAGAGATATTTTGTTGGGATAGACTGGGAATTTATAAAGTGGCAAGAATACTACAAAAGATAGTTTGACGAGGACGCCAAAGTTGGGGAGCCTGCACCTGTTAATATGGACGTTGTTTGGCGGGTCTATGAGGACCTCCGATGCAATATTTCTTATATTAATATCTCCCCAGTTTCATAAAGTATGATGCAACATGTCTACCGTGTGTATTTTCCCTTAGTCATCCCTATCCAAGTTTCTTCTTCCCATAAACCCCTAGAGTATTTTCCCGCCAACCTGTCCCTGATTGGCCCCTGTTTGGTGCAGTGCACCACTTTCCCTATATGGTTATGTTTGATTTCTGTTCTCCTATTAATTCTTCCTCTGTTCCTCCCCTCACCCCTCCTCCTGATTTACATATACCCAATAGGGTGCATGGCCCCTCCTTTTCTCCTCCCATTTCTCCACCCAAGTTCTAGAAAGTTCCATGCTCCCCCATATAAGCTGGTGCACCCCAATAAACTTTGCTTCTCTTCGTGGACTCTTGGCTCGTGTGGACTTCTTCCGTCGGGGGTGGTCACCGGGCTGGGAGCGGGAGGAGCTGCCCTAAGCTTTCAAGGAGCCTGATCCTAGGGAGCCTCTACAGCTGCTTTCCTAGCCTTGCTCCTGGAAGCTGGAACACTTCCACTGTATCAGTGGACTGAACAATCCACTGATAATATTTATGGAAATGTAATTCCCACTACCATCAGACCACTGTACCCAGCTTCATGAAAACCCATCAGTATGTGTGCATTTAAATATAGAAGTATACTTTTTCATTCTTTTCCACTGTCAAAATTTTCATATATCTTCTGTTACAGTGCCTTTTTTTACATGCAAAGGGTTATAGTGACATGTCATTTTCTTATCTGATGTATTATTGTAGTAATTTGTGCATAGACAGCAAAAATATATTTATTAGAAATTTTTTTTTAAACAAAAGGTGAGATCAAGCAGTGTACTTTCAGTGCTAAGTGTGCTTTTTTTTCCTTAAACATATTTCAACTGTATAGTTTCCAGTAGAAGTTTAAAATATGAGTGAAAAACAATTGTTGCATACATTTTGCGGGCACTGCTAAACCTAGTGTCCTGTTTTCACATACTGTCTCCATTCCGCTGTCTCCTCAGAGTGCATGAGCAGGAGGTAATGGTGCAACTGGCTACAGGTCAATAAGACTGTTGATGTGATATGTCTCCTGGTGACTACAGAGGCGTAGCTGTTGTCCTCTGACCCACAACTACAGTATTTTAGTTGCATCTAGTAGCTGCATCTACTCATTATCCTAATACAATCTCTGATGTACAGCTCTCCCTTTTATTCCATAAAACTTTTTGGTCCAAATCTGCAATATTCATGGCTTTGTCCATCTTGAAAAGCTATGCATTATATTGCATTTTTCCTCCATTCTTCCACGGAGACCTTTTGTCTATATCTTGAAGAATTCTTTGTGATTGACTGGTGAAATTGCTTCTGCCCTTGTTTTCTCAATGTTAATTTACTCTCTTTCTCCTCCATTTTCTCTTCTCTCCTTCCTCCCGACCTCTTTGGAAGACTTTCACAATTATTCCAACCATAGCTTAAACGATAAATGACTACCTTACACATCTTGCTTTATTGTTGCTTCACCTTCAAAATACAAAACACCATGCATGAAAGAAATCTGTTTTTTATTTGACAACAAATTGGAAGAGAAGCATAAAATTAATAAAATCAATATAAGCATAAAATCCATGATGGTTACTTGTTTCAAATTA
>JAWWLZ010000667.1:0-11700 GCA_035041345.1 Poliocrania exsul | reverse complement strand
CTTCAGGTAGTTCTAGACAGTGCTGAGGTCACCTCTGAGCCTCCTCTTCTCCAGGCTAAACAACCCCAGCTCCCTCAACCTCTCCCCATAGGACTTGTGCTCCAGTCCCTTCTCCAGCCTCGTTGCTCTTCTCTGGACCTACTCCAGCACCTCAATATCTTTCCTGAACTGAGGGGCCCAGAATTGAAGGCATGTCCTTATCATATGCCCTGGCCTGACCTGGGACACAGCACACTCTGCAGAATGATGAAGGAAACAGCAAGATCAGGGACTCCACTCTCACTTTCCCTGCTGTCATAATCAATATTATACCGGTGTTTCTAGTACAGATGAGCCCGTGTGGCTCTCTCCATAAGGCAGTGCTCTGGGGACATTTGGAGCTGTGAGCAATGATGCTGAGCAGGGGTGACAAGAGCTGTGGGAGCAGCACAGGCAGAGCAGCAGGACAGGCACGCAGCTCTCACTCATGCTTGCTCTGAGCATGGCTTGGGCCAACTGTGCCAAGGACTACATCCTTGCAAGACTTGTGAGCAACCACATCTTACACTTCATGTTGAAAGTTAGATAGATCAAAGCCTGATCTAGATCTTATTCCTCTAGGCATTAATGTAACCTGTGAAAGTCTGCTGATGTCACATCTTTATGAGTTTTATCGTGTCTGGAGCAGATATGGGTAACCATGAAGACTTTCAGAGTGGAAGCTCTTCATGGAAGTGTGGGATTTTCAGAAATTTTCAAACTCCTGAAACATCAGTGCTGTCTGGCAGCAAGAAAATACCTTTGTCTTGTGCAGTCTCATGAAAACATGTGTTTCCACTTCTTCCTGTAGTTATCTTAATTGCCATAATAAACACAAAAATGCAACCGTGTCTGTTTTATAGGAGAAGCTGAGGGATGTCACAGCTATGCCTGACTGCTTCTTATGCCAGGAAAGCTGTTTTGGGAAAAGTTCTGCCCCTAGACTAGTGCCTCTGGTTTTGCTTGTGAAATTACAAAGGCGGAGGCATGGGGAGAAAGAACTGTTGAAAGGCTGTGAAATTCAGTATAAATAAAAGTAATTAGACTTTAGCATTTCAGACATCTGTTCTGATTCTGCAGCTATTGGAAGTGATAAATGACCCCCACAGGTAAATCTGCTCCACCATAGGAACGTGCAATCACTTTTCAAGCTTTTGCCCGAATAAGCAGCAGTTTGCTTAGACAGTTTGCAAACTGGAGATTTTTGGGTAGTTCTTAGGGAAACCCTCAGACATTTCTTCCAGCCTATTGTATGGGACACACTAATGCCTTTGAAGATGTGAGCATGTGTCTGAGCAGGCTGAGCAAGCTGGGTTTGCCACTCAGTAGGAGCACCTGCAGGCACAGCGAGTATTTGGTTAAAGATAAAAAGGCCCCTCGTAGGTGAGAACTCCAGCATGACAAAATGATGTTTTGAGTCTTCTGACAATTTGTCAGGCCCATTTTATCCAAAGAGAGCTGAATCTCTTTCTCCATCTACCTTGGCCTCTGAATAGTGAGCAAGCTGAGTGATGTGGCTGAGAGGGAGGACAGCAAATCTGCAGCTCTGAGCTGGCCTTGTGCCAAGCCACCCTCTTTGGAAACTCAGAGCAACTACTTCTGAAGTTTAGTAGTTACTGGAGCTGGTCCTGGCTGCTGCTCTGCTTCACTTCTGCCAGCTGCAGAGCACTGTACCTCCTGCTCCATGTCTGCAAGCAAAGTCATCCTACACACTTGGCCCAACACCAGTCTGAGTTTATTCACCCTCCACCCTTTGTGGCTGGAACCTCAACCGAGGGCAGCAGTCAGTAGTGTTTTGTCTGATTTTCTTGCTGTGAATCCAGGGAACAATCAGCTTTTTCAGGGCCAGAGCTGCTCTGGCCCAGGCAGACGGATGGGTAGATAGTCATCTGTAAGCTTGAATCCTACAGCCCCCAGAAGCAGCCAGCAAGCAGACAGCCACAGTATTTTCAGGTGACAAAGGAAGCCCTTTCCTCACCACACCTGCATTTTGCACAGAGGCCTCTTTGCTGGAAGAGGAATGTGTTTGCCATGACCTGGTGATCCCAAAGTCCATACCACACTGCATTGAAAGATTGAATCCTTCACTCCTCAGTACCTTCTTACTGATCCTGGCTCATTTGATTTCTACTGAATTGCAGTCAGAGAAATTGGTTAAAGATAAACCCACATAACATTTCAGGGCTGTTCCTCTTTCAGCTGATAAGGGCTCAGCTCTCTCTCACTGACATGGTGCTGACTGAAGGCCAGTCCCTTCCATACTGCTTAGAGATAGAATTTCTCTTAGATCCTAAAATTAGGCATGATGTATGCATGCAAAAAAACAAAACCCCAAAATGATTCAAGAATTCAGGGACCCTCAGGAGGCTCAAGGCGTAAATGCACATTCTGCTTATCAAACCCACAGCAATTCCATTAAAACATGGTTTTATGAGCCTTTTCTGAGCCTTTCCCTATCATGGCTCCAGAGTAATTTTTCACAGATAAATATGTAGCACCTCACACGTACAGATTACATGGTAACAAAGGCAATTATCCATCCATATGGTGTGCCAGCAGTTGTGTAGCACTTCATTCATGTAACTGGGCCCCGGACATTGCAACCAGCTCCTGATTTATGTCTCACCACTTCCCCTTCGATTTGAGTCACGAACATTTGCATCTCTGAGGCCTTTGTCAGTGTTCCTCACCCCATTTCAGGGTGACCTATTCCCTTTGTTCTGCCATGGATGACTCCTGGCTGGTTTTCTCCCTGCCCTCAGCGGGGATCCGCAGTCCCTGCCGGGCACTGCCCTTGCTGGGATTGCAGGCAGAGGCGATGGGGGCCCTGATGCACCTGGCGCAGGTGCCCTTTAGGGTGGCCGAGCACCTGCGATGGCACAGCCCGACCTCCCTCACACCTGAGCGGTGCCACCGGGCTGGTCCCCCCGGGAGGGGAGGCTCCCTCCCACCGGCGCTGTCGAGACAGAGCTTCCCGTGTCCCGTCGGCTCCGAGCGCTGCTCTCAGCTCCCGGCCGGTGTGAGACCCCCGTCCCCTTCCCATCCCCGGGATCTCCCCGTCCCAGGGATCTCCCCATTCCGGGATCTCCTCTTCCCCGGGATCTCTCCGTCCGCAGGATGTTCCCGTCCCCGGGATCTCCCCGTTCCAGAATCTCTCCGTCCCCAGGATGATCCCGTCCCAGGGATCTCCCCGTTCCCGTTCTGGGTTTCACCCCGCGCCGCTCCCTCCGCCCCTTGGCGCCCCCTCGCGGTTCTGAGCCCACACCCCTCCGGGCCCCGCAGACCCTGGGGCGGCCACGCCCCCCGCCCGCGGCGCCGCCGCTGATTGGCGGAGGAGGCCGAGCGGCGCGCGAAAGCCCCGCCCCCCTCGCGCGGCGCCCCCTGCGGGCCCCGCGGCGCCTGCGCCGCGGCCGCGGCCGTTGTTGTGGAGGGGCCGGGCAAGATGGCGGCCGGGCAGGGGGGCGGCGGCGGCAACAACGGGAGCGGCGGCGGGAGCGGAGCGGCGGGTCTGGGCATCCCCGGGCACCTGACTCTGTCCTTCTCGGCCGGGCCGCACTGGGGCGCGGCCGCTCTGCCGCAGCCGCACACGGTGCGCAGCCTGGAGCGGGCCTTGGAGGAGGCGGGCAGCTCGGGCATCCTCTGCCTCAGCGGGAGGAAGCTGCGCGACTTCCCCGGCAGCGGCTGCGACCTGAGCGACACGACGCAAGCAGGTGAGGGGCTCCGGCTGTGGCGGGGGCCGGGGCTACGGGGGTCGTGCTGGGCGGGGGCGCGTCCCGGCCGGGCCTGGCTATGGCGGGTGCGGGCCCCGCTGCGGGGGCCGTGAGGGGCTGCAGCGAGGGGGGCCCTGTGAGGACGGGACAGCCGGGGGTGACACGGGAGCAGCTGCTCTGGGTGAGGAGCCTTGGCCCCGCTTTGTGAGGGTAGGGGGCTCTCCCTGCAGGCAGCGGGCTGGGTCTGCAGGATCTGGGGGTGCGCACTGGGGGCGGCTCTGCCCGAGTGTCCCCGGGGAGCGTCCCTGTAGTTCTGGGCTGTGAGCGGGGCACTCGGTGCCTCCCGAGTGCGGGGGGAGCGGGGGGTCCTGGGGGTGCCTGAGGACGTGGGGGGCGAGAGGCCTCAGCAGCGAGCGGCGCTGTGTGTGGGGCTGTGTGTGGGTGAGTGTGGAAAGGCACAGCACTGTGTGAATGTGAATGCACAGGGCTGTGTGTGTGTGTGTGAAGGCACAGGGCTCTGTGTGTGTGTGTGTGTGTGAAGGCACAGGGCTCTGTGTGTGTGTGTGAGTGAAGGCACAGGGCTCTCTGTGTGTGTGTGAGTGAAGGCACAGGGCTCTGTGTGTGAAGGCACAGGGTTGTGTGTGTGTTTGAATGCTTAGGGCTGTGTGTGAGTAAGTACAGAAAGGCACAGGGCTCTGTGTGTGTGTGAAGGCAGAGGGCTCTGTGTGTGTGTGAATGAAGGCACAGGGCTGTGTGTGAGTGAAGGCAGAGGGGTCCCCGCACCGCCGGGCTGTGCCTATCCGAGCTCCTCGCTCTGCGGTGCTCGGTGTGTTCGGGGGTCGCTGCCGCCCGTCTGTGCGGTGGGAGCGGGGCCGGCGCTCTCGCTGTGTCCGGGCTGCGGGGCTGTGCGGGGGCGGAGAGGAGGCTCCGTGTGGGCGAGGGGAAGGTGCTGCGGGCTGTGCGAGGGAGGGCGGCCACAGTGTCCCCGCTGTCGCTCTGTCCGTGCCATCAGGATGGAGACTTGCGGTCGGTGTGTGCCCCGAGCAGGGTGTGCAGCGTGAGCGGAGCTGGTGAGTTCGCGCTCTGGGGAGTGAGAGCTCCGTGCTCTGCTTGGTTTGTGCCTTCAGGGGTGATCCCTGGCGGTGGCGCAGCATCGCCCAGGCTATTGCGGTCGGTCCTTGTCTTCAGCTCGGCAGGAAGATGGTTCAAGGTGCGAGTACGAGGGATGTGTGCGCACCTGGAGGTGTGGGTGGAGAGCTTTATGTGTTCACCATGTCGGTAAAGGCTTGGATATCGTGAGTGTGAGCCTGGATTTACCCAGACTTACAGATGAAGTAAACGGGGGGATCTTTTTCTCTACAATTCCTAGAAAACAAAGCTGCCTTTTTCATGGAGGTTCTGTCATATTTGGGCTCATCTCTAATGTGCTTGTGGGTTTATTTGCTGTTGGGGTAGTTATTGAAAATGGATCATTTTGACTAATGTGCTAGAAGAAAATATTACCTTTTGTTCACAAGGAGTGGTGGCTTTCTGAAATGTTTCTTGGGTTAATTAATGCTGTGGGTTTTTTTGTTTTGTTTGGGGGCTTTTCTTTCCCCATGGGCTATGAATAGCTGGTGTATTGTTTTGAATAGGAGACTGCCCACTATGATACCTTGAAATACAAAGAGGTTCCATGATATAATAGAAGCTGGAGTTTTCCTTGTAGCAGCATCAAAATGTATTTAGTGATGTAGTCGGTCACTGCTGTGTATAAATATTCAATAAAGCATTAAGGAGGAAGCATTGTAGACATCTAGGCAACCTATTGTTAAAAGATTTTTTTGTATCCTGAAGTGGGTGTATCGATGATCCATGTTTTTTGTTTGCTTCTCATTATTACTGTTTGCATTTTGGTAATTTTTTGTTCATTTTATTTTGTATTTCAACATTTGAGTAAGAGCTGTCTGCAGTGATCTTGTATTTCTGTTTTAGGGTGTAGTAGAGCCCAGTCAGTGCCATCAGGATTGAATTGTTACCGTGTGAGAATGTGGAAGGGCAGTCTCTGACAGAAATAGCTTTACTACTTGATGCTGTAAGATTCCCTCTTGAAATAATTGTAGTGGGTCTGTGCAAGTGCCATCTTGTAACAATCCTGATGTAATGTAGCCCTGATTTAGGAATGGATTCTGAGACATACAAATTTTTTTCAAAAGATGCTTGTAAAGAAAAGATCTGCAGTCTCTGTTTTAACTTGATCTGTGGAATTGTTTGGTCAGTGGGTAAATGGTGTTCTGCTGGTGAATCTTGGACATCCTTAACATGCTGTCAGCGTGGCCTGAATCTTGATGGGGGATCAGCAGCTGCGTCAGAGGCAACAGTCTTGTAGTTACTGGTATTTTTGTAGCAGTTATCCTTGTTTCACATAAAAATGTCCTCATGGACAAGGTTCTGTGTTGAGGTTGAAGTGTGGTATGGGGGGGAGTTTGGTCATAAATCTCGGGTATATTTAACTTTCTGTTCTAAGTCAGTGGCTCTGAAATTGGGTTCTGTGGTACTTGAAACAAACATTTTAAAATCAGCCTCTAACCAATCTGGATGTAAACAATTTCTTTTCCATATCATCAACTCTTATGCAGTAGTATCTGCAGTGTTACTGTAAACCCAGAATATTATGCTTTTATGTCAGTAAAGTCATCAACAGCAGTGCTGAAGCAGAACTGCTGTTGATTTATCAAAAAAACCTTCAAATTTTCTTTTACATTTAACTTACATAATGACTTGTCAATACCTAATTTGCAGATGCTATGGCATACTTTTTGTATCTTAAGTTACATGTCAAAAACTACTGCTGAACTAAAAGCATAGTGGCACTATCTGACTGTTCATAGCTTTTTTAAAATTTTTTAAACTGTGACTTGTCCTTGTAGCACTTAGGCCAAGAAATCCTTTTTTTTATTATGTAACTGAATTTGTCTTCTGGCTGTTCAAACAGATCTTGTGCTGCTGTTAATGAACTTGTGGAAAAAAATTAAATCATAGATCTTGAGGTATCTTGAATATTCCAGTCATTTTGTGAACATGTGTAATTTTGCTTCTCTCTCTGTGAGCAGCATTGGGCCCCCTGGCAGTTCAGTAATTGTGTCTCTCACATCAGTGTAATCACGGCCTGCTCAGCTGAGGAGTTGTGTGTTTGCTGTTTTGGTTTTTTGAAGATTGGGTTTGTGCTCTATTGCCGTGCTGAACCAAGTCAACCTGTGCCTTTAGTGATTTGCCCTCTTTTAGTGAGCACTTACTAAGACATGAATTTACTAAATATGAAAGGTGCTTGACTGATGGCTCAGAGACAGTTTGTGTGCTCTGGATGAATGCAGAGGAGCCTTCAGGCTTCCTTGTTTGTGGCTTTGTTACAGCAGGTTTGATTTCCCACTTTTCAATGCTGAGGGAACTTCCAAGCACTTCATGTATGTGTGTATGTATGGCCAGACTTGGCGAAGGAAGATTTGGGCAGGGCTCTCCCCACGTGGGTGCCCTTCCAGCCTGCACAGTGGATGTTTTATGTGAGGCACAGCGTGCCCAGAACTGGCCCCACCCTTTAAGTCCTCAGGTCCATCTGCCACGATTGAGTGAGCTTGGACAGTGACAGTGAAGTCCTCAGGACTGTCACAGCCCCTGGTACTGAGCGGGGCTGACCCTGCTCAGCATCCGAGACCTGACGGGATGGGATGGCAGGGAGGCTTTAACTGCCAGGGGATGGTCCCACTGAGACTGGAACTCAGGTCCTTGGGATTCGGAGTCCAGAGTGCTCTCCTTTACACCGTGGGACCACCCCAGGCAATTATAAGTAAATGAGTAAATAGATTAACTTTGAAATTTCTCCTTTCTTACCTCCTGTTTTCTCTTCATAGCTGCAGAGTAGCCTGGTGTATTTTTAGTGTCACTTCAGAGTGAGCCCTCCTGTCGTGGCCAGTCCCAGCCTTGGCAGGGCAGGCAGAGCTCCCTCCTTGTGATCCCTGTGAGGGTCTGCTGAGGGGTGGGAGAAGACTTGCTTGCTGTTACAGATACCATTATCAGCATTGCTTGCATGTCTCTGATTTTCTTTGCATCCTGTGTCTGGCCCTCCTAAGGTATGTAGTCATTTGTGTGATTACAGATGAAACCAAACAAACCTCCATCTTAATACTGAGTGGGAAATGCACAAGAATGTTAATTTATAATGCTGTTCTGCCTTTACAGTATACACTTCTAAACAAAGTATGTTTTCCTTTCTGAATGAAGTTATTTTTGTTGGTGGTGCCAATGTTGATGAAATGGGTGATGGCAGGTAACTAAAGAGCAACAGCAAATCCCAATGTCCAGATTAAGAAATTAATCTTCATATCAGATGTATATCCTAAACCTAGATTACATTCTGGAAATCAAATATATTGCAAAATATGGCTCTTCAGTAGCTACTCCCTCAGATTTGAATGAAAAATGAAACTCAGACTCTGTGGGGTTTTTGAGGAGGGGCTGCTGTTTATGGCTCAGAAATGGATCTGATGCGAAATCTGGAAGTGACAAAGTTTATAAACAGTAATTGTGGAAATTCCCCACAGTGTTTTCAGAGCCTGTCCCATGTTTGGGCTGAGAGGAAATGAGTTGTGTGCACTTTGGTCAACTCAGGAACTTACTGTACTATATATGTCTACTTTGTTACTGATTATTTGCAGAGGGGGCAAATGTATTTAAATCACAGAGTGTTTCAAAACTTTGTGTGATAAAGTGCAGTAGCCTTTCAGTTTTGAGATACTCTTTTTGGTGAAATGTGTCTTCCCATTTGAGCTGAGCAGCTTTGTCAGAGCTGATACAAAAGTACAGATTCATTTTCTCATCAAGGCTGGCATGTAATGCTGAACTCTGTCCTTAGCAAAAGGGTAACTGAATCAGGACTAGAGGCTGGAATTGCACAGAAATTAAGGTACTTGATACATTTTTTTTTATGTGGTAACAGTTGTACATGACAATGAAGAGTCTTCTGAGTTCTCTGCTTGTCTTTATTTCCAATGTTCTTTGTCTTCTAGCAGTCCAGCTTACTTGGAAAGTGTTTCTGCTCAGTTTATCCAGTGACAAGCCATTTTATCTGCACAAAAGATAAATCATGTAGTAAACACCAGTTACAGTAGGTTGGCTGTAGCATTCTGTCTCTGCCTCATGTCTGTTTGGATTGTAAACTCCTCAGGACAAAGGCCTTGGATGTGTGTTCCTGGGCATACAGAGTCCAGGATAAGAATCTTGCCTTGGGAATTTTGTGTACTCTTTGGATATTCCTTAACAAACCCAGACATTGCTTCGTTGCCAAATGATGTTACTTTCCCTTACATTACTTTTCTGTGAAACAGAAACATAGAATTTAAAAATTTTAAAGCCAGGAAGGGAATTGTCAGAATTAAACCAATAGCAAGGCCAGTTTAAGTGGGAAGAAGATGCCCTGCCCTGTGCTGTAATTACACCAGGTTAATTAAGTCTTGCTGACTCGTCAGAAAAAAACATTCTACTCCTTCTGGGACTAAAGCATTTTAATGATTATAGTCTAGACTAAATACTAGAGTGTCAAATCAAAAAAGCATCCTGTGGGATTTTCTGCTTACCACTTCAAACTCCAAAAGATTTGTGGAGACAAGACACCTTCAGCAGTGGAAAGGAAGATAATCCTTGACATGATGAAATATCCTTTTGACACAACATGTGAATTTACACCTTCATGTGCCAGTCTGGGGGGTGATCCTGGTGTTGTTCTTCATTTTCCATTTTAATCGTGCTGGGCTGAAATGGCTGAACACAGCCCAGTGTCCTTCCTGTCTTGTGTTGGCAATGCCTGGATCTTTCTCATGTTGTAACACGGTGAAGAGTTCCTTGAATACATGTGTTGGTTTCATCCTGGTGTTGAAGGATGTTCTTGGATGTTTGATCTTTGTATACTTTCAAGGCTAATCAACAAGAAAGGAGGTAGCAGCTCCCAGGCAAGCTCCAGGTGATGTCTTGGTCTTAGAAAAACAAATTACTTGTTGGTAGAATTGCCTTTTTAAGGTTTAGGACTTGACACTCTTCCATGATGTCAGACCTAGGGGGAGGTTCCCAAAGCTTGGGAAGAGGGATGATGTCTACTGATAGTGGACACAAAGAATGCAGAATTTATGAGCCACAAGGACATTTGAGAGAACTCCCAAGATAAGGAAGAAACTGATAAAGCCAACTCAGCAACTGTGCTGAATTAGCTCCGACGGTAACAGGTAATTCCGGCAGGGGAAGATCCAACCCCTGACCCAGGAAACCCACTGACCCAAAACAAGGAAAGACTGAGCACCTCAACTAAGTAGCATGGGAAGTGAGAGAGAATAATTAACCAATAGTAGATGGAATGCTAATTTTAAGAGACTTATGTAACTTGTAGCAAATGAACACCAATTCGTTTGCTAAAATGTATAAATAGTAAAAAGTTTTGCTAAGTTGGTGTCTCCATCTGTGGAATTTTCACCACTGAGCACCCAGGCTCGTGCAACTCCGAAATAAATAATCAGTGTCTCTTTGGAGTGAGTCATTATTGGCTTGTTGCACATCAGGTAATGAATCCAGTTTTGTGGACACCGCCATTGGTCAGCACTGATGTGCCCCCAGTTGTTCCAACCTTTAGATCAGAGCTGCTGGTTTAGTTTTCTGTTACTGCAAATCTCAGGAAAAATCTCACACACCTGAACGAGCGTGGGACGAGTGGAGGTGACTTACATGAAAAACAAGAATTGCTTGAACTAAACCCTCAGTTTGGACTGTTCAATGTAGATGAGTCCAGTGAGGCCTGGGAGAGTGAGTTCAGTGAGGGTGAGCTGGAATGGCGGGTTCCTCAAAGGTACCTTGATTTCAGTGCCAGTGTTCTGGACCTCAATCCTTTCTCCCTGGTAGCAAAAGTCTGAGAAAAAATTATTGTTCTCTTCCAGTTACAGGAACATGTATTTTATGTGAAAGAACTGCAGTTCAGTCTGACAGGATGCTTTTTTTGTTGTTGAAGTCTAAAGTAATAGAAATATAATTTTAAAAGGGATTTTTTTTCTTCAGAGGTGCTGTTTAGCTGGAAAAGCCCAGAGCTCAGAATCTGTCAAATGGCCTGTACAACCCTCCCTCTGTGCTTGATGAGCTGCTTTAATTACATGACTGTGTACAGTTTCCTCATTTGTCATTTTAACTGCACAGAGCAAGCCTATAACTAAACTAAGAGACATGGATCACCATAAAGCAGGGAGTTCCAAGCTCTTCAGTTGTTGGATTTAAAACCCAAATGCCACTTTGATACCTGTTTGATTATTTTTGCACAAACCCAGGAGTTGTTCTCTGCTGTCAAACACCCATTTGCAAAACAAGTAAAAGCTGCTTGTAGCCACCTCTGGTCTTGGAGTCAGACTGTGCTTTCTTTATGTCTTAAGAGCACAACAGCAAAAAATCAAGTTAAATATTGCTACATAAGCTTTAAAGAATAGACTTTAAATGTGCAGACCTTTCCTTGTGACAGTTTATGGTCAGTTTAGTTTCGTGAGATTGAGAGGGGTTTTGGCAGATAAATCAGTTTCCTTTTTATGCATAAGAGCTGGTGGGTGCTCGGTTTGTTCTATGTAATTCTCCACCATAGCTCTTAATGTTGGAGAGCAAATGTTGATTTGTGTGTGAAATACACAGTTCCATGCAAAAATTATATTGCTGTAATTCTTGAATGTTCCTTGCCAGTAAGTTCTAAATTTTTTGGTCTGTTTTGCAGTTGAAATGGTTGTTGTTTATATGAATATGCACAGTCATTTCACATCTGGACATGTTTGAATTGTTCAATACTTCATTTTGCAACATAAGTAAATGTGAAGAATTCTGTTATTTATTATTTAATTAACCAGGTTAATTTTTCCTTTGAAGAGAAAATTTTAAAATATTTCTATGTTTAACAACACTAGTCATGCATCAAGATTTGAAC
>JAWWLZ010000666.1:0-11706 GCA_035041345.1 Poliocrania exsul | reverse complement strand
GGGTGGTGGGCACTGACCAGGCTCCCCAGGGCAGTGGGCACAGCCCCAAGGCTGGCAGAGCTCCAGGAGTGTTTGGACAATATTATCAAGCATATGGTGTAGCTCTTGGGGATGGTCCTGTGCAGAGCTGAGGGTTGGACTCCATGATCCTTGTGGGTCCCTTCCAGCTCAGCATTCTGTGATTCTGTGAAAAAGTTAAAGACAAGGTCCCTCTCTTGCCCTATGGATGCTGCTGCAAGACAGACAGAAAAGACACTCAGAAGTGTGAAAGGCACCATCCCATGCTTATTTTTCAAAAACTTACAGAAGTAAAATTAGCAAGATACCAAAAAGGAAGAGTTGAGACATATTTTCCAAAGCCTAGCTGGAATTTCTATGCTTAAATGGATGCTGAAATGAATATAACCTAAATCCTATGACAACCAACTACATATATAGATTTATTTTTTTTCTATATAAACATATTTTCTTTTTTTGGGAACATTTTGATTTTATTACTTTATTTCATAAATATGAATTTTCACTCATTCATGAGCTGTCCTTTCAGGTTTTGGTTGCATGTGAATCACCGAGCAGTAACACAGGAACAACACCTATCTCTATAGATGCTTTTTTTATTCCCATCTCTCCTCTCTGGGCTAGTTTGCTACTAGCAGAAGTAAAAGAAGGATGTGTCAGTACTAAAGGCAGGAAAGCTCAACTATAGAAATAAGCAACAACACAAGGGACTGTCTGTCAGGGCACAACATCCAAGTCAGCCTTTATTCAGTCACCCCATGGCTGGGTGCATTGATGCATTTCTTTCAAGAAATGGGGATTTTGTGACGTGTATTTTAACATCTAAAAGCTATTCCTGTTATGATATATAGGCCAGAGGATTGGAGAAGGGGTATGGGGGTTTTTGTCATAGCAATGAAGTGGGTCATAAAAACGCTTGTACAAAGAAGTTCAGCCTCAAATGGCATCTACACACATAACTATGCAGCTTTCAAACCCCATTCTTTACCCACAATAGGGGTCTGTGGGAACTCTACATGAGATAGGAGGATTTGGCCCTAAGTACACCGGCATTTCAATCAAACCCTCAAGAAAAGCACTTTACAGTGCAATTCACCAGAAAAACTGAGTCTTCATTCTGCTGTACATTGAATAGTGAATACTTATATATTGTACTGTCCTGTACATTTGATTCATCTATATTTAAAGTAAGAACCAGACATATTCAGGCAGAACTTCAAAGGTGATAACGAGCTAAACCCACTGATACTGAGTTTCCTAAAGGTCTGCTTAAAGTCAGATCTAAGCTGGATATTTAGCTTTGCAAGACAGCAAATTCCAGTAGTGTGGGTCATGTCAGTATTTGTGAGCCAAAGCTATTCAGTGGAAGAAGAGCAGAATGTGTTTGTACCTGACATTTCCATAACTCTCATTCTTAGTCCACCTTAAGTCATCAAGAGATGGGAAAATCTATTTTGTTGTTTATTCTAGCAATTCTTAAACCCAATAAAAAATAATTTCCCCATTCTTAGGGAACTCACAGCATGCAAATTAGAAGGTTGATATGAGTTATGTTTACAAAGAAAGATATCCAGCAATTTTTAACTAGGCAGGCTTCTTTTATTAACTCAATTCTATTATTGGTTCAACATGCTTCATCTACGAGATGTTATAGAGAATTTAAATGGTTATTATTACAGGCAGTTGGTTATTTCTGACAGGCTCACACATTCACAGGCTAGTGTGATCCTTGGCACAAAATACAAACAACCATTACATATTTTATTAGATGTAATGGTTAGATGTGTTTTTCAAGCACAAGCTGACAAACTGCAGGGCATGTTATTTAAGGTATTCAAAGTACAACTTTTATTACCATTTGATGGACCTTACATATATCTATTACCAGTATGGAGCAAAGAGGAGTGCTGGGGAATTCTTCCCATGGTTTTGCCAGAGAGTAGGAGAGGGGAATAAAGCAACCACAAAACAAACAAACTAACAATAAACCAACAACCAAACCCACAAACACCCAAACCCCCTCCTCCCCAACAAATAAAAAAATAAACAAACAAACACCCCCAAACCCCAAACCATCAAGACACCACACAAAGAAAACAAATCACTCCCATCTGCTGGTTAGAACCCCAGGCAGACAGCCTCACTTTGTGTGAGCTGTGTCACTTTCGTCTTAAAGGAAAGGTCATTTTCAATTTCGAAGCAGGGAGGGGAAAGGTGTTGCCCCTGAAATGCTCTCAATCACTTGGGACCCAAATTGCTGGTTCAGTTTATGGTGAGTTTGCTTATTTTTCAGGCTGCCTGCAGCAGGGGAGGGAGCCAGGTCACTCTGTGCAGTCAGTGGCTGCTGGTAAAGGACACACTTAAAGTAACTTCCATTTAGTAGCTTGGCCCACACGGTGCTTGGCCTTAAAGAAACAATTTCAGGAAAATAGGTTTACTGCTCTCTTGTTAACCATTTTGCACCCCATGTTACTGATGCCACAAAGCAGATGTTTTCAAGCTAGCCCTGGAAATCTGTAGTCTTAGTCCAGGGCAGACTTTCTGAGGGTTTAAATCTCATCATTTATATTTATGCTAGGACAATGCTATCACTTTAGAAAAATTGACTGCTCCAGTCATATTAAAATTAGGTTAAAGGAAATTAGAAACCTCAATCTTTATTTCTTTCAACAAAATTGCCTCAGATAGGAAAAAATCCCTCATAATAATATTTCAGTAGATTTAGGTGTTGCAGTATATGCCCATTAACCCTAAGAATGGATTTCTTCTTGAAAAATAGTTAGGTGAAATCTCCAAGTTTTTACTTAATGTGCCTATATTTTTATCTCTAGATAGAAATGACTGCATAGAAAGGACACTGAGCAGATATTGCTCATGGTTTGTGGCTTAAAAAAACCCCACAACAACAACAAAAAGAAAGACCTTATAGTCTGCCTATAATCAAGTACATCTGGCCTTTCATTGTCTGACTAGGAGAGATGTATGTAAAGTGCATTTTATCCTTGAGTCATTTTTGCAAGACAATGCAGCCCTCACCTTCAAATACCCCCTAATCTAATATTTCTATTCCAAGTTAGAAATTCAAACTTACAAGTAACTTGATTCCATTCTAACAAAAGTGTTGTGGTTCTATTTTTAAAAGCATAGCAATTTTTAAGAATCTACAATTCTTTTACCATCCCCTCCTCTTTCTACTTTCATTCCTCATTCTCACTTACTGCATGTGCCAATTTTTTCCTCATGTCAGTTTTTCCTTTAAAAAACAGGCACCTTTTTTTCCCCCCAATTTTGTGTTTGCATGTACTTGTCACCAGGACTGAGTCTAACTGGTGCTCCTTCACAGAGAAGGAAAAAGAGGTTTGTTTTCAATAGATTTCTTCAAGTACATAAAGTTGTGCCTGGAAAGGCCATCTCAAGGCTGACTAAGCATTTGCACAGTTACTATAAAGTTGATGGGAAGTTCTGGAGGCAGAATTGGCAGATATCCAGCTGAAATTAAGTTACAATTAAATTTTTGCTAAAATTAAACTCTTGCTATGATTAAGTTGAGAAGACAACCAAGGTATCATTTTGGAAAAAAAAAATACTTAGCATGAGGCTTCTTCTCACTGCAAAAGGAGAACAATAACCCCATCAATATAAGCAATCATGTCTTATGCTTTTGATAGTTTCCATTGTTGGTCTACAAGATTTTATTTTATTATAGGTCCAACTTTTATTCCAGGGATTGCTGCTTTGTCATGTCAGAGTGGCAGTCACACAGTGCACTCTATTTTGTGTCACCTCTATTTGTTCTCCACACACAAGAGCAAAAGCACATCCCTCCATTTGAGGAGGGAAGATCAGGTCTACTGTTCAAAACAGTTCACTGTTACACCTTCAATTAACCCCAAATCAGAAAAAAATAGCAACAAAGTAAACATAAGTAACAAAGTAATGGCTTCCTCTCATTATGAGGCTGGATAATATATTCATTTTCAAAGATTTTTATTCTTTAGGTAGGGTGTTTCTATCTGCCTTATGAAATCACTAATATTTAGAGGAAAGGGTATGTTATTTTCCAGCCCTAAAGGTGCAATTTATTTATCAATGGGCCAAGACAAAGCCACAGCACCTCAAAACCACTTGCTAAATTTTATTCACAGAAGGAAAGTGCACACATCTCAGTTAACTCATCTTAAAGCAACAGTCATTGGCTAAAGCATTCAGTCATTCTCTGCAATTATTGGAATGCTCACTGTGATAAATTCATCTCATTCCTTATCTCCTCATGAAGAAGAGTGAATAGAAGACTTACCACACTCTGTCTGCAACTGAAAGAATCCCTGTGATATATTACTGAGACCGTGTAGGTCCAGATTACAGTAGAGGCACCTCACTCCCAAACCAGATTTTTCAAATGCCTGTGGGAGATTTGACTTCTGGAACATACACAAATGTATCAATTCACATGTTCTGGTCTCCCCAGGACTTCACCTTGCCCCAGGTTCAATATTCAGTGCCCTTTCAGATCCACCTACAGAGCAGTCTGTCCAAGCAAGCTCTGCTCCCCAAACGTACCTTGCTGTAGAAACATGTCCCCCTGTGATAGACCCCTTGTTTGCTCCCACCTGCCTGCAGAATTCCTGTGCCACACTGAAACAACCTCCCCCTTCGGTGGCCTGAACCCCCACGCAGCAGGGAACTTGTGTGCAGGTCACAGAGCCTGAATGCTTTGCAGAGCTCCAGGTCCTCTGCAGGACCTTGAAAGCCAACTGAATCACAGATTCCTTTTCGTGGCACTGCTGTATAGCTGTCCTAATAATAAACATTCAGTAGATTAACATGCAAGACTGTGCACCTCCATTCCATACAGGCAAATGTTTTGCACGTGCATGCAAAGGCATTGAAAGGATCTGTGTTGCTACATTTCTGTTCTTTCTGAATAATAACGCTCTGCTTAAGAAAGAAACCTCCAATTAAGATAGAAACTGATGGGATTTTCCTTGTAAAATTATGTTTAAATGAGTTTTAATTTGCTTTATTTAACAGTGTATTTCACTATTGATTACTCTTAGTGCTGCTGTGCTGTTGCACAATGAGACATGATAAGGAGCTTCTCTTCCAAAACCAGATTGGTCAAATCAGTGATGAATTTTTCTGTTGTGCAGTCTGGAGCAATTAAGGAACAGGCTCTCGACTGACCCAGCAGCTGTCAGTCTCTCACAAAGAGCTAACACAAAAGCTGATTAAGCTGCCAGAGAGAACTGCCAACTTTTAATTGTTCTTCAGTACTCAGGATGAATGCTTGGAAGATCAGTTATACCTGAATTACTATCCTGGAAATAAATACACATCTCTGGCTCAATTATCACATATTCTAAAACACCAGAGACATTTCTTTGTTCTGAGTAAGCTCTTCCTCTTTCTTCATTTCTGTATTCCTCTTCTGGGGGACAGTCCCAGTCATAAACAAATGAAAAATAAATAAACAATAATTTAAAAACTCTCTGGAGCCTGTGGGAATGACAGTTACAGACTTGCAGAAGCAATTGTTATTCAGGATACTCATATTCCAAAAGTAGGAGATAATAAAAATCACAAAGTGGGTTGGAATTTTATCAGTCTTTTTCGAAAAGGGTGGGGAGCTGTGGGGAGTTGATGGAGAGACCTTTCTTGCTTAAGGGAACACTTGCTCCAAGTTGATACCTCCTTAGAATTTTCTTTTGTTTCAGTATGTTTTTTTTTCCTAGTTATCATTCAGGATCAGACTAAAGTATTGCCAAGAAAAATGCTTGGAAGCTCAGCTCATGCACTTCACCTGTCAGGGGAATTAGATTAAATTGCTGATGATACCAACTTTAAGACAGTTTCATTCACAAGTGTGAGTCACATGTGACAATGCTCACTTCCTGTCCAAGTCTCATCTTTCCACAGCTTAGAACTCTGTGAACTACTATTTAAAGGTACAACAGTCAGCTTTGTCACAACAAAAACAAAAACCCCAACTGATTTCAGTGTGTTCATTTTACCTCATAGCCTTAACCTCTTTACTATTTCTGCAAAGAAGGAAGGGACATTTGGAACACTTTTTCTTCAGCTATGGCACTTTGTATTTTTCATTTCATGTAACTAGGTGGCACATCTTAAATAAAAATCCCTGTTGACTAATCCACAAATAAAACAAGTATGAGCTTGAACTGAGGTTGATATAAAACATCTTAACTTTCCCTTCATATATGTCACATTCTCAGGAAAAGGGCTGCTCTTGATGTTTAGACACTTGATATAAAAGAAAGTGTTGCAAAATTGTCCCCTCTCTCCTGCCTCTGTTCCAAGTGATAAATACACTATTCAGCTGGACACTAGAAATTAATTTCTGTAAGAAGGGATAAATATTAACTGCACGAATCATCATCAGGATGCTCAGGGAATTTGGAACTCAAAACTTCCCCAGCTGGAGGCATCCACATAAATGGACAATGGAGACACTCAGGTGACGTGGCCACGCCATCAGCTGCATCACTGCATGGAGTGCAGGTGAGTCACCCGTGTAAGGGGCTAACCCAGCACGGCAATCAGCCTGAATTGCCATTCCTGGGCACTCCTTGGTGCCCTTCACTGTGCTCTGGGCAGAGTCAAGCCATTCAGAGGATTAATTCAACAGTACACATGGGATGCCTTCAGACTGAGAATTTTCTCCCTGTACATCTTTGAACAAGCCTTGCTTTACATTTAATTCTTTCCAAAGCAGATTTCTTTATAGAACATTGAGATCTGTGCATTAAAATTGCTATAATTTTGCAACTTCAATCATCCTCTTTTATTCTCACTTCTGAGAAATATTATTATAGAATACTTCACTATAGCTGCCTTGAAAACAGATTTCCCATCCCTAATATGAGCAAGATTTTAAATGTCTTTCCTTCACTCTTTCACTGCCTGACAAAATTTTTCCACTAAACCAGAATTAATCTCCATTGAAAATTCTTCAAAAAGTGTGAATAACTTATTTTTATCTTTTGTCCAAAGTTAATGCAATAAGATTTAGTTAAAAACTGTGCAGAATACAAAGGAAACATAAATTCAGTAATATGAAAAGAAAAAGTTCAATCCAAAATTTAGAGGAAGTTTTTTTCTGTCATTAGAAAAGCCAAATTGTTCTTCACTATAGAGAAATGTCTGATTTACTAATGGTGTAAATTAAGATCAGAACTTGGTAAATTGTGTCCATCAAAGAAATGTGCAGAGAACTTCGGTTTCATAAAACCAAACATAAATGAAAGAAACTTTTGTAACAATAGAGTCCAACTACTTCTAATGTGTTTGCAAGAAGTGTTTAAAGTGTAAATCAAGTTAAATATATATGATTCAATTATAGATAAACATGCAGTGTTTATTTATTTATTACTCTTTAAAAAACCCAAACATTTGTGCACCACAAAGTAGATAAAAAGTATTAACTCTTCCAAAATGGCCACAAATCACTTCATTCACTTTCTGCATAAAAACCCCATTGGTTTCATATCTATTAAATCCAAAGACAGTTTCACTCTTACTTGAATACTGAAATCAGCAATTGCAGGCTGAGTTTTGCTCTCCTTTATTTTTCAACACAATCTGATGATACCCAGCAGATGAAACAAACCATGAGGACCATAAGGATAGTTCCTCAGACACACAGTCCATCCCTGCCTCTGACAGCAATTGGAAAAGAGGTGTTTAAAGGACCCCTTAAGACCTTCCCCCAGGCAGAGCACGAGCCACTGACAGCTGGGTAGAACAGACTGCCCAGGCCTTTACACAGCCCTCACTGCAGTGCTCTCTCTCTCAGCAGCTTTGCAGGGCTTCCCCAGACCCCCAGACTGGTGCATTGGCTGGATCGATTGCCCAGCAGGGCAGATATTGCTCACCCTGACATTCAGTCACCTGTTGCAAGACCAAGCCATGACTCGAACTGGAGCTACCCAGCAGCAGTCTGTGTGCACAGCACTGAGGCACAAGGTCCCCCTTACACCAGTTTCAGCCATAGGCTGGACCTTTGCTTGGTGTTCCTTGGGCCCGCATTTGCCCCTCAGCTTTGCTTCACTGCTGTTGACAGGAGCTATTTCTGTAGCCCTGTTCCCTAGGAAGCACCAAACTGCTTTTGAGAGCAAACTTATGTAAGACTTCTTACTGATTCTTTCAAGCACCTGGCACTGCAAACAGCAGCCACTGTAACAGTAATGAGTCCTTTGTGCTGGCAAAACCCCTCCTGGACATTGCCAGTGCCTGTCATTCCTCCCACAGTACACAGTGCAGCAACAAGATATTTATTTCCCTTACAGGTAACTCGATAAAGTATTTCAGTCATGGAAAAGGGAATTTTAGGTTGACAGGTTTCACTACACTTGAATTTTAAATGTCTCTATAATAAATAATATACAGACAATAATTTCATGGTCAATAGCAAATATTAAAGAATACTACATGACAACAAATCAATGTATACTGCATAAATACAACATGATCTAAAGCTTCTACACTATACCAGATTCCCAGTGAAGTAGCTCCATGGGGAAAAAAACCCAAACAACTACTGACAGTAGCAGTAACTTATGTGAAGAAAATCCTGCTGCAACTACTTCAAGTTTTGAAAAGACTGGAAGACCATGCCATTTTTCAGACAAAAACCACATGAAGAACCAACCCACAGTCCATGCAGGGAACAAGCAGCTCTGAGATGCAGCATGTTTAGCAACCCAAGTATAACAGCTTTGTCTCAGTACCAGCTCGTGCACATTTCTCCAGTACAGCACTCAGGGTTTAGTGCTGTGCCAAGCCATCTGTGAAGTGGATATGGCACTTAGTTCTGCTTTCCTCCTCCTTGGTTCATAGTTATTTAAGGTTTGGAGGACCAGTGAAAGTGTATTTGAAGAACTCAAGACACACCTGATGTGGGAACATGACTTTACCTTGTGCTCTGAGAAGCTTTTTCTCATTTCTTATCAGTGACCACATCAGTAACGTGGTTCAGAACACTCATGTGTTTAAGATGCATCATGAACCACTTGGTCTTAAGAATTACTAGTTGGACTGCCCATTATTTTTTCTTATTTTATGGTGTTTCAATATGAAAAGAATTAGCATATAAAATATTTCACAGCATTTTGTCTCCTTAAAAAAAAAAAGGGGGGAGTGCTTATACATCAACCCTACATATTTTAGTTTAACCCAATAGGTTGAATTTCCCATTTTTGCATCAATGCTCAGTTTTCCCTGAGGAATACTGTGAGTGCTAACACCATGAGAACACCTTTGTAACACCCAGGCTGCAATTTAATCATTGCTCTCAGATCTTATAAAGATCCTTTAATCAAAGACATTCTCTTCTACGTGCAATAGGAGGCCTATTCAGGTTTTATGGCACATTTTAAGAATTTCCCTTCATTTGCCCAGCCAAGGTGAACCCACTACATGCTCCTACATATTTGGGTATTTCCTCTGTTAGTAACAGTAACAAATCTTGGTTTATTACTCACACTGTGCTGAGAACTGACTACAAATGTGGAAAATAAGCTTTTTTTTTTTTTTGTGCTTTAGACAAGACTTTACAATTCTCAAATTCTATTTTGAATTTAAGCATTCAGAATATTGGAATTCAATTTTCAGAAAGGAAAAAAAAACCTCAGAAAATTCAGAATATTGAAATGTTTTCTCTGGTATCAGTCTGTTTTAACTACTTCAGTATCAAACCCCAAAATTCAAGCAGAAGCTTGATGACCAGTCATCCCCATTCCTTGTTTCAGTTGAGCATACTCAAATTCATCAAAGATAAACAGTTTCAAAAGAGTAAGTGAAAAGATTTATTTTCTGGCCCTAAGAGATAGAGCTGTTGGTCCATAAATCCAACTGATGACCTGATTTTCATTAGCAATGTAGTGCATCAAAGGAAAATAAAAATCAAATGTAGCCAGGTTTCTGAGTGCAAATTAATATTTGAGGGTAACAGACTCATTATAATGTAAAATGTATAAAGACTGGTGGGCAACTGTCATGGTTACCCATGTGTTAGGAACAGGGAGAAATTAATAACCAAGATGGCAAACACAGCATCAGTCTGACAAATGGAAGATTTTCTTCCGCTCCTCTGACAGCTGGAACAGCATAAATTATTTGTGATCAAGAGTTTTAACAGGAAATTAATTCAGCATCCCATCCAAATTATTTCTTTCCCTCATATGTCATAAGATTGACACAAAATTTCACAGTGTTTTGCATATGTTTTCTCTTTTAAATGACAAAGAGAGCTGTACTGTTGCTTACCTAAAGTATTGATGGAGTTAGAAGTTAATGTGTCCCAGACTCCCTGCACTCTGAACTCCAGCAGATCAAACACATGCTACAAAAAGAGAGAGAAAAGGTGCAATTCAGTTCATTATTCATGTCATCTTTCCTCACACAAGGAGAGACTTGGAAAATAGAGACCACCTTACTTGGACTGCCTGGCAGTTACTGTGGTCACCAAGGGCAGGTATCAGCACCACATAATTAAAATTATAATAGAGATAAGGGTTCAAAGTTTCTACAAAAGTGTTTTAAGGTTACAGTTGGGTTGGATTTCTTCAGAACATCGAAGAACTGATGAAACAGCAAGGTAAAGAGATGCCAGTTAAGAACATTTTCATTTAAATAACTGAAAAATCCTGTATAGGCAAGACTTCAAATTCTGATAATCAGTCCTGGAGTGTATCTATTGCATGTAAACAAGCACATTTTACCTACTCTTCTGTATTTGCCATAGTTCTAAAAGAGGCAGCCATACCTAAAAGAACAAGCAGCAACTAATAAGAAAAAAATAAGTCTTTCTCAAAGTTGTAACTCAGGAGACTCATGAACTCAAAAAAATTTGCATGCTTTACAAATTTAAATAGCAGAAAAGTATAAAATGTTTCCTGGTTCTTCAGTTTTGTGAGGGTGGAAAGGGTTGGTGATGCAGAGCGGCCATCTTGGGTCTGTGAGGGTGAGTTGAGGGCGCCATTTTGTGCAAGTGGTGCCAGTGCTGAAAAGCCACGTTCTGGCCCTCACTCTTCACCCTACACCAATCCCACGCTTTGACCACAACCATCCCCTGTCCCTTCCTCACAAACAGACAATTTTCTTCTTTCAAGTTTTGCCAGAATTTCTAAAAACAAGCGCCATGCTAACGTCGCCTGAGGCGCCAGGGAATCATGAGCACAAGTGGCTTTTCATAATTTGATTCCTAATTTGTCCCAAACCCCATATGTAATTTTGTGTGGAATGACATAATTATTCTTTGAAACCCATTTAATAAGTGCTTTAAGGAAAACTTCACTGAGGGGATGTCCATGTAAGTAAATTAGGCTTTTAAGCCGATGCCAATATTCCTTTTCCCTCTTGAAAAGGAAGGCGCCCATTGTTTGAAACAATTAAAATGAAATAGATAAATGTTATAGGGAAGGGGAATGCAACTTCATGACTGTTCATCTCCCTCACCCAGCAGGCAGGTTGATGATTCCACCACGGTGAGCTGTGGGCAGCCAACTCGGTGAGGAGCCAAGCAACTCTGTCACCTCAGCCCAGTGACCTCTGGTGATCTGCTCTGTAAGAGTCTGCCCAGAGTCCCTGTGCAGGTGCCAACTGGCCACCATTGCCAACAGGCTGTGCCTCACACGCACTCCACACATGACAGCAATGAGGGCACAAAAA
>JAWWLZ010000665.1:0-11710 GCA_035041345.1 Poliocrania exsul | reverse complement strand
CCCCCCCCCCCCCCCCCCCCCCCCCCCCCCCCCCCCCCCCCCCCCCCCCCCCCCCCCCCCCCCCCCCCCCCCCCGTGTCCCTTAGCTAGGCGGGAAGGCAGGAAAGCTGTAAGGTGGCAGCTTCAATCAGGAGCTGCTACAAGGGACCAAGTGGCTGGGGACAGGAGTTGTTAGGGCAACGGGACCACCAATTTAAAGGTATGCCACAATAGAGCATTGCCCAAGTAAGGAACAACCATCCCATAATGCTAGCACTATGTATAGATGGGCAATGGCTGTGGGGGAGAACCCCTAGCAACATCCAACACATGAGGTAGGCAGCCAAATACGGCTATGGGGACTGGGCGGGGACTAGGGGTATAAAAGTTACTGTTTCATTGTCCAGAGCGGCTCCTGGAGAAATTGTAGCGAGCAGGCCGAGCTGCCGCAGGGGTTTCCCAGAGAGTTTTCTGGTGCCCACTGTTAAATAAATTTTTCGTATTTCACTTCTATTTGGATTCCCCCTCTAAATTTTGGATCTGAGATTTTTCTCACATTTCTCCCCTTAAATATCCAGCCATTTTGTGCAACCCACAGACCAGCTTGGACAGGTTCCTCTGTCTCTGGGAAACAAGGAACTGCAAAGGCCAGGGCTAATGCTGGCCTGGGGAGATGGGATGGCACTGAGGGGCTGCAGAGCAATCAGGATCTCCTGGAGAGGGACCACAGGCTGTCACTGACCTCCTTTTCCTTCTGCCCACACATCTCTGGGCTGACTCCTCTCTGTCCCCAGGAGCTGCTGTGCCCTTCAGAGGGGTTGGGACTGTAGGGTGAGTGCCCAGAGCTCTGCAGCACCCTGGGGTGGGCACTGCTGTGGGGCCAGAGCAGATTGGGATGGAATGGAGAGGGGGCAGGAGAGCTGGAAGGTTTTGGAGGGAGCTGTGCTGACCTGGAAGATTCCTGGGAGAGCAAAACATCAGCATGTATCCCATAGTGCGTGACTGCGTGGGGTGAGGACTCACAGCAAGGGGGTTGTGGTGCAGAGCCAGGGCTCCTGGGTGGGAGATGGGACATGCAGGTGCAGGAGAGAGGAGGCCAGACTGTGCCCTTGGTGTTATCGACAGACTGGGAAGATGTGTGGTGGTGCATCCCCCTGCCTATTCTTGGACCTGATCTCAGAAGCTCCTGATAAGCCTTGACCAAAGGGGCTGAGCAGTGAAGTGTCCCTTGACTGTGTCAGTGGAGCCACGAGTCACTCCTTGATTGAACCAGGAGCTCTTGCATTGTACAGGTGGGAACAACCAGAAACATCAGCTGTCCAGCCAAGGTGGGAAACCAAGTATGGGTAAATATCATTTGTAGCCTTGGTAAAACATTTACCTGAATTGTAGGCCAGTGGAGCAGCATCTTTGGCAATTGTAGCCCCAGTGGACCAGTACTGGTTTTCCTGCACTTTGGGAAGATAGTCCAGTAGTTTCTGTCTTGGGTTATGTCCAGAATGGAAACTTACTGATGGTCAAAGTCAATAATCTTGCAACCCTATAAAGAGCAGTCCTGAGTGAGGCCTGTTGAGCTTTCTAGGGCCACAGTGGCAGCTGCTGCAGCACCTCCCTCCACGTGGGACAACTCTTGGAGCCTCTTGGAGCTCGAGAACCCTCAAGTTTGCAATATTCAGAAGACTGTCACTGATGATGAGGGCTGGGCTGATACCCAACCTCAAGAACACACAGTCCTCAAAGTGCAACCCTTGTCTACTGGGAAACACAAAGGGATTTGACATGAATATTTCACAGACAACACGGAGAATTTTTGACAGGTACCTTTACACACATGGATACTGATGTCCACATCTCCGTGTGTGTGTGTGTTAATGGACTGTGGTGTGAATGTTGTTATTGTGAACCTGTAATTAGGTCACTGTTATGATTGCAGCAAATCCTATTGAATCACATGAAAAGTATTAAATGGGTCAATGATTCAGTGCTACTAAACTCTTTTTCCCCCTTATCTTTTGTATCTGTATCCTTTACACCTTGACCCTTTTTCATCTGTGATCTCTGTGTCAATCATTCTAAACTGACTCTAAGCTGATTTTCCTATGTTTATTTCATCTATGTAGTAAAGAACAGAGAGAACCTCGTCACCCAAATCTGTTTCGTTGCATTTTAATAAATTTATATTAAACTTTGCTTTTTGTCAATTCCTTTGATAGTGATTATTTAAGTTGCCCAAACCACTCATTTGTGACATGCAAGGGACATAGTGCACTGCCCATCACTGATGATTTCAAGAAGCAGTTGGAAATGGTGCTGGATAATCTCCTGTAGGCTTCCTGTTCCACAACAGGTTGGACCAGATGATCCCTTATGTGTGATTGTACAAATCTCTCTGTGGTCAGTTGAGGTCAGCTGTCCTGGCTCTGTCCCAGAAAAACACCTCTTCCCCCACAGCTTCTTGCCCACCCCCATGAACTCACTGGGAGGAAGAACAGTGAGAAGCAGAGTGCAACCATTGCTCCACAATAACCTTAAGGGCTGCTATAATGGAAGGGAACCCCTACTCAGACAGACCCAGCAAACCTGAACCAAGGACTTCAAAAGTGACAAAACAGTGTGCAGGTGGTGTAATGGGTGATGAGTGGGGACAGACTCTCTTCCTTCACTCCTTTGCTGTGGATCCTGTGTAAACACTCCAGGACACCGCTGGCTGCCTTTTCCACCAGGTCCCACTGGACTGTGTGGATCACTGCTGGATCATGGTTTGCTTCCTGCTCAGCAGCATGACCTTTTCTGCAGATCTCCCCAGTCAGGCAGCCCCACAATCAAAGAATCAGAGTCTGCTGAGTCAGAAAGGACCCACCCACAAGGATCATCAAGTCCAACTTTCGGCCCTGCACAGGACCATCCCCAAGAGTCATACCCTGTGCCCCAGAGGATCATCCAAATGTCTCTTGAGCTCTGTCAGCCTTGGGGCTGTGCCCACTGCCCTGGGGAGCCTGTTCAGTGCCCAGGCAGCCTCTGGTGGTAGAACCTCTTTCTAAAATCCAACCAAAACCTGCCCTGACACAACTCCAGGCCATTCCCTGGGTGCTGTCCCTGGTCCCTACAGAGCAGAGATCAGTGCCTGCCCCTCCTCTGCCCCTGCCGAGGAAGTTGTACCTGCAATGAGGTGTCCCCTCAGCCTCCTCTTCTTCAGGTTCAACACACCAAGTGCCCTCAGCTGCTCCTCACATGCTTCACCTCAAAGCCCTTCCCCATCTTCATTGTCCTCCTTTGGACACTCACTAATGGCTCAATCTCTTCCTTACATTATAGTGCCCAAAACTGCCCCAATATTGCAGGTGAGGTTGCCCCAGTGCAGAGCAGAGCAGGACAATCCCCTCCCTCGCCTGGACAGCGATGCTGGGTCTGATGCCCCCCAGGACATGGTTGGCCCTCCTGGCTGTCAGGGCACTGCTGACTCGTGGCCAACTGGCCACAGAGCAGGACCCCCAGGGCCCTTTCCTAACACTGCTTTCCAGCCTCTCATTCCCAGTCCATCTGTACATCCGGGGTTGCCCCATCCCAGAGGCAGAAACCAACACTTCTCCTTGTTGAACTTCCTGTGGTTGGTGATTCCCAGCCCTCTGATCTCTGTGAAGACAGAGGCAAAGAAAGTGTCAAACACCTCTGCCTTGTCTCTGTCCCTATTTGGGAGGCAACCATCCCCATCCTATGGGATGATATTTCTATACTGCCTATTGCCATTAATGCATTTGAAAAAAACTGCTTTTATTGTCCCCTACATTTCTGGCAGCTTCAACTCCAGCTGAGCTTTGGCTGCACAAATTTTCTCCCCACTGTGATGAGCAGCATCTCTGATTTCTTCCCATGTCACCTGATCTTGCTTCCACTGGGCACACACCTTCCTTTTTTGCCTTATCTCCAAGAGAAGATCCCTGCTCAGCCAAGCCACCTTCTGCCTTGCCTGCTTGACTTCCAACATTGGGGAATTGCTGCTCCTGTGCCCTTAGGAGATGATGTTTGAAAAGTAACCAGCATTGATGGACCCCAGCACCTGCAAAAGCGTTTTCCCAGGGGATCTTCCTCACTAATTCCCTGTGCAGCCTCAAGCCTGTTCTCCTCATGGCCAAAGCTGAGTTTTGCTGTCACTTCCTCCTGTCAACAGAGATATTAAACTCGATCACTTCATGGTCACTGTGGCCAAGATGGCCCCCAGTCTCCACTTAGCTCATGAGATCCTCCCTGTGGACAAGCAGCAAATCAAGGAAGGCATCTTTCCAAACTGGCTTCCTTCAGACCTCTTCCATAAAGTGGTCATCCAGGTTTTTTAAGGAATCTTCTGTCCCAGGTTGTGTCAGCTGTGTGATGCTCCCAATCAACTTGTGGCAACTTGAAGTCCCTCATAAGGATGAGGGCAGTTGACTTGGAAGTGTCCTTTAGTTCCTTGAAGAACAAGCCATCGGTGTCATTGTCTGGGCTGGGAGAACTGTAGCAGATTCCCACAGTGGCGTTGGCATTATTTGTTTTCCCCTAGACCCCCTCCCCTGCCCCCCAATAATCAGGACTGGGGAGAACTGGGAAGCTTTATTGAGAGCACTGGGAGCAGCTGGGCAGGGGCAGTGATAGCAGGGGAGGGGGGGCACACAACCCCCCTAAAACCAGCACAGGGAGGGGGGGTGTCCAGGCTGGGCCCAAGGTCATGGTGAGGGGCTCTGGCTCAGGAGCTCTGTGGGGAGAGAAAAGGAATGGGGGGCCCCTGGCAGGGGGACACACACTCCATGGAGGAGGGGAAATGACCCTTGAGGACCCCCTCACCTTCTTGCATAGGTAGAAGCCGAGCCCCAGTGCCAGGAAGGTGAAGCCCAACAAGAAGCCCCCAACACCTATCAGCATCTTGCTCTGGGTGGCATCCGGCAGCATCTCTGGGGGATCCGGGGCACATCAAGAACCCTCAAAACATCTCACAGACACCCCCAAGACCTCCTAAATTTCCTCCTAGTCATCTCCACCCCACTCAGGACCCCACTGAAACCTCTTCTGAGTTCCCTATGCAGCAACCTGAGGAACCTCCTAACCTCTCTCCCTGTTGTCCCTGGTCTCCCAAGGAGTCCCCAAACCCTCCTCCAGTCGCTTCCCAGGAGCCCCCAAACCCCTTCTCATCCTCCCCATTTCTGAAATCACACCCCTAGCCCCTCCACCTGGCTCCCCTCAAGTCCCTCCCAGGTACTCCCAGAACCCACAGACTCCTTCCCAGTTGTTTCCAGCCACCCCACCCCCCCAGTTGCCTCAAGTCTCCTCCAAACCCCTTCTCAGTTACCCCCAGGACCCCACAAAACTCCCTCCCAGTCTCCTGGCCATACCCCAGTCCTGGGTGAGGGGGTGCTCCAGGCTGACATGCTCTACCTGGCAGGTATAGGTGACCCCATGCCGGAGGGGGATTTCCAGCATCACCAGGAGCTGATAGGTCCAGTCCCCATTGGGGATCATGTCAGTGGCCATCACATGCTCTGAGAGCTCCTGCCCACCCTGGAACCACCTCACCTGCACCTCTGCAGGGTAGAAATCCATCACGGAGCACAGCAGGCGGCCGGGGCCGGGCTGGGAGCTCGATGGCACCAGCGAAATGGACATGCTGGGGGGCACTGGGAGAGGGAGAGGGGAGACACTGGGATCAGCTGGGGGGGCATTTCGAGAGGCGGGGAAGGGCTGGGGTGGGCATTGAGAGGGATTGGGAATGGACTGGGAGGCAACTGGTAGAGAGAGAGACTGTCTGGGAATGGATTAAGAAGGACTGCAAACGGACTGCAAGTGACTGGGAATGGCCTGAGAGGGACTGGGATGGACTGCGGGGGCACTGGGAATGGACTGAGAAGAACTCGGAGGCTGAGTACGGCTGGAGGCACTTGGTGCTGTGGATATACTTGGCAACTGATGAGTCATCAGAGAGGCGTGCTCTGATTGGCTGAGGGGAATGAACGCGACGGTAATGCCGAGATGTACACACGGGTGGACGCTGGGATGGACTGGGAGAGACTGAGAAGGACTGGGAGAGACTCGAGGGTCACTGGGAGAGAGGGAAGAGGTCTGGGGATGGGACAAGAGACCACGGGCATGGACACTGGAAGGGCTTAGTGGTCTGGGTGATTCCCAGGGAGGTTTTGAGGGGCTCCAGGCCATCCCGGGGGCAGGGGCCGAGGGGACGTGCTCTGCTCCACACTCACCTCTGCGGTTCACGAGGAGTGGGGTGGACACCTCGTAGTTGTGCCGGCAGAACGTGTCCACTTGAACCTGGCCCTCCTCCAGCAACTGCGGTTGGCTATTCCAGTGCCTGGCCTGGATCTCCCCAAAGGGAGTGTCCCCCACAAAGTGGCCCAAATCGCTGTCGAAGTGCACGAGCTGCTGCCGGTTGTAGATGAACCTCTCCACGAGTCTCACCCGGTCAGAGCCGTTAATAAAGTGACACTCCAACTTCAGCATCCACTGGAACACCCCTGTGTGATCAGGGAGACAGGTTAAAGGGTGCCCACCCTTCAGCAGTCCCCAGCCCCCACAGCAGGCTGGGAGCTCAAGGGGCCATCCCGGACCCCCTTTTGCCACCCCCCTCTGCCCAACGGCCGCCGCAGCACCGACTATTGAGTTGGGATGGACAGAGGGATTTGGAACACCTCCCAGTGCGGGTCCAGCCCCGCAAAGCCCCGCAGAACTGCTCCAGTGCTCAAGTGATGTGGGACACGAAGGGACCCCATGGAACCTCTCTGCCTGCTGTCCCACCTCCTCTTGTCCCCTTCTCTCATCTCTTTCCCATCGTCCTGCCAAATCCCAGCGCCCCTCCCCCCCTCCCCCCCCCGTCCCCCCGGCTCGGTCTGGAGGTGTTTCACCCCCCACGTTTTCTTCCTGTCCCCCCTTTCCCATCGTGTCCCTCCCCAGCCCCGCTCACCCGACAGCTCCTCGCCTGCATCCGGGAGGGCTCCCAGCACCACCAGTACCACCAGTACGGTCCCAGCTTGCCCCATACGCTGGAACAGCGCGAGGGAGCCCGGCCCGGCCTGGGCGCCTCCACGTTCCCCCTCACCAGAGGGTCTGCCTGGCAACCGATGAGTCTTCAGCAGCACACGCTCTCATTGGCTGAGGACTATTGGAGACCCTCCTTTTGAGTGGTCCTATTGGAGGGGGGCCTTAGGAGGGGTTTGGAGGGGATTTTTGGGTTCGGCGTGGTAGGAGGACTTTGAGTCTATCCTGGAAGGGCTGGGAAGGTGTTTAGGGGATCTTGGAGGGGTTGGTGGGTCCTGGGTAGCCCCTAGGTGAATCTGGGGGTTCCTTGGGAGGCTGGGGAGTGGTTCATGGGAGTTCCAGCACCTTTGCGGTGTGCTGGTTCCCATCTGGGGGTGCAGATGCTCCCCCAAGGCCCCCCCAAAGTGGGATGACATGGGAGGGACACACAGAGATCGGTGTTCCTGATCCATTCTGGAGGCCGGTCGTGTCCCCCAGCCCTGAACCTTGGCCCACCCTGCGTGGTCCCCCCAAGCCCCACCAACTACCCCCCAATAACCAGGACTGGGGAGAAGTGGGAAGCTTTATTGGAAGCACTGAGATCAGCTGGGCAGGGACAGAGTGACAGCAGGGCAGGGGAAGTGATACACAACTGTGCAATTTAGTGATTTTTGGGTGGGATCTAGCCAATTTGGGATGGAATTGAGCCAATTTGGGGTGGGATCAAGCCAATTTGGGATGGGATTGAGCCATTTTCAGTGGGAATGGATCATTTTGATGTGACAGATTGATCCCTCACAGCCTTTGGGGTGCAAAGCTGGAAGAGACTGGAATGTTAACAGTTCATGACTCCAACACTCTCCAGTTGCAAAAGAAGCAGGTGCTTTGCTGCCCATGGGCAAAGGAACCACCCAGGGACAGAGAGAGGAACACCCACCCCTGAAGGGGACAGGCTGGGCTTGGAGTCAGAGAAGGGAAGAGACTCATCATCAGCAGATCCTGCCAGGTGGGACAGTGCTTTGGATCAGGGCAATGTCCTCCCTCACAAAACTGGCCCCCAGGAAAGGACTGGGATATTCTCACAGAGCCTGGAGGTTTTCATCCCTTCTCATGGGCCACAATTGGCTCAACCACTGATGGGAGAGACAGGATCATGTCTGAGAAGGGCCAGAAAACATCAGAGACCCGCAAAGGGCCCCGTGATCCCCAGGGTTACATCACACATTGTAAAATTGCTGCCCTCAGGGGAGGCATCTGGGTGTTCCACCTAAACCTGAACATGTACTGACCCACTGAACTTTGTGTTTTGGGGGCTTCCCCCACCCCCAAGGGATCAAGAGCTGGACTATCCCTTGGACCAAGGGACATGGGAATTGCAACAATCAAGTCTGTGCTGGATCCTCGGAGGATGACTCTGTATATTTCTACTCTGATACTTTCTCTCTTTTCCCTTATAAATTTTAACTGGTATTTTTATGCTTTTGTATTACTATAGATAGGAATCAAAACTGCTCCAAACCTGATTTACATGGCAACCTGGCTCAGCACTCTGTGGGGAGCCCTAAAATTGTCTGAATGTAAAACAGTCAGCATTTGGACTGATTCTTACTCTGAGGTAATTTATGCTCAGGGAGCCATATGGAAGGAAAGAGGATTGTCATCAGCACAACGATCTCCATTCCAGTATGGAGGCAAAATAAATACTCTTTTGAAGAATTGCCCACAAAAGTGGCTGAGGCACATTGCAAAGCACATCAATGTAGACAAACACCAGTTAACATTGGGAATAAACTGGCAGATAAAGAGGCAGCAGAACAAAGCATTTTGCTCCTTGTTCCTTCTAAACCAATAAACATCCTAAAGGCAACTCCTGAGTGTAACAATCAGGACAATCAATGGGCGAAATCCTTAGATGTACAACTAAGTCCTGAAGGCTGGTGTTACTCCAACTCAGCAGGTAACAGTGCCATAACTTGTAATGAGACAGCTTGTAGAAACAAAGCACAATGAAACTCATTGTGGAACAAAGTCAATGGGAGAAAATAGGAAGATCAAGGTACTCAGTGTAAGAATGACTGGAATCATAAGATACAGTAATAAATGTAAAATCTGTCTAAAAAAATCCGTAATCATATCAGGTACCACTTTTAGGTACTACACAGAATGGAAACATCCAGGTGATTACTGGACCATAGATTTTTCAGATCTGCCCTGGCAAGAGGGGCACAAACATTGGTGTTGGTAGAACCCTTTTCTGGATAGCCAGGAGCCTGTTCCTGTCACACTAACAAAGCTTGAGACATAACAAAAGATTTGTTAAAGGCAATTTAGGGTATTCTTCAGACAAAGGATCTCATTTTGTGGCTAAAATAGTTCAACATTTATGCAAAGTACTTGTGGTTAAATGGAATCTCCATATGCCTTGGAGACCTCAGTCCAGTGGGAAAGGAAAAAGGATGAACCAAAACTTGAACAGGCAAATAAGTGAGATTTCCCAAGAAACTTCACTAAAATGGTCTCAGGCTCTTCCTTCGGCCTTATTAAGAATTCAAATACAGACTGGATCCAAAGAAAAAGTAAGTCCTTATGACATTTTTTTACGATGGTGCCATATCAAATTATAACTATTCCAGGAGAAAGCCATACAATAGGAAATGGGAATATAAAAGAGAATGTAACAGCATTAGAAAAAAGTACTTGGTTCTTAGTACAGATTTGTTGGTTTAGCATCAGCACCAGCCTTGGACACACAGATGCAGCCTGATCATCCCAGAGACAGGGGCTGCATCAAGACTTGGAAGTACAAACCCCTACAAGAAACATGGAAAGAATCCTTCCAAGTTCTTCCAGTGACTCATACAGTGGTGAAAGGTGAAGAGATCATTCCTTAGGTCCATTACATCTGACTGAAGCCTGCCCCGGCACCCAAGGAGCCAGAGTGGAAAGTAGAAACAACAGATAATTCGAAATTGAAATTTATTAAAACATGAAATTGTTGCTGCCCCTTTGTTTGCCAAAAGTATTTGTTTCATCTTTCAGGTAGGGAAGTGAGCCATCCTGCAGGGGTGAGCCAGAAAAAATAGTAGGAAAATGTAAAAATGAAGCTGTATCACAGATTGTTGGATTTGTTCCCAAATTCTGTTGGGAGGGTTCACCCTTGGAGAGTTCACCCTCTGGGATGTCCAGGGAATGTTATTTAGATAATAGCTCTTTGGCCATCCCACTCAGCTTGGCTAAACAGGGAGCAGGAGGTACCACACCCTTGGGAGCATGGAATGGGGCATACTGGGGGTGTGGAGATAAATACCTTGAAGTGGCTCCCTTCTGGAAGGGCTGGATCATATTATTTAGGAATCCTGACACCTCCTTTTAGAGATTTGCAGCAATTGCCTAAGGGACATTCTCGTAATAGACAATCAGTGAACTTATACAATAAACCTGGAATTATAAAGCTCCAAGATTTTGGTCTATTTTATGTCCATGGTGGGCTGCTGGCTCCTATGGAACCAAAATAAATCATCTAGGTACACTGGTAGAACTAGGAAATTATACTTCTGAAGTGTCAAATTATTGTTACAATTCTGCAAAATTCAGTGGCTTGAGATTATTTATTAATTAGCCAAGGAGGAACTTGTGCCATAATTGGACAAGAATGCTGATACATATAGAAGATGGGTTTGAAATCCAGCAATCTGTAATATCACCAATTGAAAAAGCAATTCAGGAATGGGGAACACCAGAAGCACGTCTTGGTGGGATTGACTGACCTCATGGTCACGGGATCATAGATGGTTTGAAGAATTGTCTATAACGTGTTGGAATTGTTGTGGTTTGTATTTTCTGTTGTGTAATAATTCAATGCAGTGCAGCATTTACAAAATGCGACTCAGCAGAAGTAACATTTCAGGCAGTTTATACAGTGAATTTTGCTAAGTACATTTTGTGATTAATTGCTATATATCAATCATTACACATCCTTCTAAGCTACACATCTTGTAAATTACCCAAGACATATATTATTGGGGCTTAGACAAATGATTAACAGACTATATATCTTTTGGCTATATATTGCTATTCTAACTGGACAATGTTTGCTGATTTAAATCTCTAGGACAGATTTATTTTTACTTATTTCTTACAGCTGCAGGACTGGTGTTCTTCAAGGTTTTCTAAAGCTCTACATGGTTAAGTAAATTTGTGTTTTATGGTTTTACTGCTGTTTGTTCAGAAACTCTTGTCTCCTGTACATCTTAGAAGACAGACAGACAGAAAATATTTATCTTTTCATGGGATGAGGGCCAGTTCCTTACAAACCACTTCTAAGCAAGTTACAGTATACCAAGCTTCACTTCACCCTGAACCCCTCCTGGCACAGCCTGAGGTGGTTTCCTCTCACCCTGTCCCTGTCCCCTGGGAGCAGAGCCCAACACCCACCTGGCTCCACATTCCTGTCATGGAGTTGAAAAGAGTGAGAAGGTCCCCCTGAGCCTCCTTTGCTCCAGGCTGATGTCTTAGTTTAGAAGAAACTAAGTGTTATGGGTTTAGCCAAGTAAGCCAAACATTTAGACTTTAAAGTTCAGACTAGGCCTGGAATTGTAAGCTGGCTTGAGCTGGGCTGAGCTGGCTAACAGCTGGCTTTTTCTAGCCAATAATATTGTATTCCTTCTCCAGGGACACCCCCTTGTCGCGGGGGAGAAGCTTGCGTGCCCTCATGAGGTTGAGAGCTATGCTGGCAGTGG
>JAWWLZ010000664.1:0-11718 GCA_035041345.1 Poliocrania exsul | reverse complement strand
CCCCTGGGGTGGGGCTCCCCCATAGTGTGTAAATAGTGTGCACACGTGTTTGTGGATGTTAGAAAATATAATTCCTTGTTAATTCAGTTCAATTTCTTTTGAGTTCTTTTCTCTGCAGTTTTTTTTTCCCACTGCCAGGAGGGCTCTGGGGGGAGTGAAGAGACAGTCTAGGGTTGGTAAGAAAGCTTAAGCCAACCTGAGACAGTAGTGTTTGCTAAAAGCATTTCATATCACACATGAGATGAAGAAGTGAATGCATTCATAACCAATTTTCTTTTACATGTGCTTAAGAGAACACTGTGGTCAAGTTGTTTATGAATTTGGTGAGTTTATTTTTCAGAAGGAGTCAAAATGTTCCTCTTAACTTTGCTGGCAATATATTATATTGAAAATATGAAAAAGTCTCAATATTTTCAATTTGTTTTTATTCACAGAATATTTTTATTTGGTTTGCTTCAAGGATGAAAATTTCTAGTGAGATAAATGGTGTGGCAGATTGGGTTAATGATTTTCATGAAAATATTCTTAAGATTACTTAGGAAGTAACATGGCACATAAAAATCTCTCAAGAGATTAAATTTCTACTCAGTTTCTGTATGTTGCAGCCCTTTGCAAGCATGCCATATTTGGTCCTTCTCTGTCTTTCACAGATTTTTGCCCTGGTGTAACCAAGAAGAATTAGGTATGATTTAATACAAATGACCCAAAACTTGATTCAGGCTCACAGACTTTTTGTCAAATGTTAGTAATGCTCAGTGAAGTAAAGGTTACATTACAAACCTGGGACTCTTTTGCTCTGTCAGTGTGTGAGATTCTCTCCTCTTAACTGAAAGATATACTACTTTGAAGAAAAACTTGCATTGTTTTCTGCAAGCAATTTCACTTTTGACATTTGATTGAAATCACTTGACATTTAATTGAAAGAGTTAAAAATCATGTGAATTCTGGTAGATATTAGTGAATTGTACTGAATAACACTTGTGTTGCAGATATTTAAGAGGAGGTGTCATTGGAAATATTCCTGGAAAACTGGAAATCTAAATCTATATATGGGTGAGGGCAATCCATTCACTAGTTTATGGATCTTGGGTTCCTCAGATGAAGTCACAAATTGATCCAGTGGCCCTGCCATCAGTGTTTTGTGTTTGAAAGTCTTGAGTTGCTGCAAAACATATAAAATCTTGTGTAGTCTGTACACTCCCCATTGACTGTGCATCTGAGAAGCCATGTGCTGTTTATTTCAGCAAGTATGTAGAATTCATGCACACTCCCAACTCCCTCAGACAATGGTATGCAAAAACTGGCATAGGGTGCTAAAATCTCACATGACATATCCTTTTCAGGATATGTCAGCACGAGCACATTCAATATGTTCATGTATACTAAAGTGTGTTTCAGAGGAGAGCAGAATTCTAGCACAGCTTTCATATTACTTGGCCTACTTTTTGGTGCTGTCTATGTAGTAGTTTCACAGAGAGAAGGTCTAGGTAATTGCAGTGTTAAATGGGAAAACTCCTCTCACCAGCAGTGTCCAGTGATTTGTGGTCATAGGTCATATTACACAGTTTGTTGAAAATATTCGATGGATATGACCCGAGGGAACAGCCCAATATTCTCGGTCTTTGCAGAAGTCTAGTTCTAATCTAAGACCTGTAAATCCAGTGAAAATTGCACTCCATCTTCTCCTACACTCTAGGCTTCTAAGCTACAGTCTTCAGCTATCTTCCTTCACTTTGTAGAATGTTCATTCCCCTTCCACCAACAATTCTGAGATATTTTCCTATGCTCCAAATCCTTCCATGGTTTCCCTAGCGCAGCCCTATTCATGCCCGAACAACACACACCCTAACCAGTAGAGCACTTGAAAATTTTCAGGTTAAATCTAGTAAGATACTAAAGTACTTATACTTGCTTTTAGTGGGGGAAAAAAGGTCTAATTTTGACATCTTCACTCACATTGCATAGTAACTTAAGGAAAACCTCCTTGCAACCAGTCTCAATTATACCAAATGTATTTCTTCTCCCTTTCTACTCTCATTCTTTTATTGAATTTTTCTGATGTGGCACAATTTTATTACAGGTGTGTTATCTAGGCTCATCACAAGGTTGACAACCCACAGAGGAAAGAAGCTCTAGGAGCTCTTCTCCCCCAGAACCTGTTCTCTCACATGACTCTTCTCTTTTCTCTATGTTTTTTCCTAGAATCTAGAAAATAAAACCCCCCTCATTCTTGTTTCCTGGGCAGTCACCTTGACTCTTTCATTGCCTTTTTCCACACTCCTTGAAAATTTTACTCTGCTGAGCTCCAGGACACCAGAGGTCCATATCTCAGTCCCTCTTTGGCTTTGGAGAAGAAAGCTCATTGTCTCTTTCTAAGTTTGGTGACAGCATATGGGCTTGCTGGTTTTCAGAAACGTTTAGTCACTTCTTATAAGATCATCTTATTATATGACAGTGTCACACTCTACATACATTGAAAATCTCATGTGCCTAATAAAGTGGTGTAATTCTCCTTGGAAGGGCACACATTTATAAGGAAGAAGGAACTCTGAACAGTTCAGTTCTTCCTATCTTAAATTTTCTTATTCCTTGTATAAACAGTTGCACATTTTCAACTTAGTCTGTTTTATTACCCAGTTCCAGATCACTCCTTCTTTTCCCTGTGGGCTGTCAACCTTGTGATGAACATAGATTACATATCTGGATTAAAATTTTGCCAAAACTTGTAAACAAATACAGTTAATTGTCTTGGGAAACAGCACTGTGAATGCATTGTCATTACATTACGTGCTTAACTTCAGCTGCAACAGCCTTTGTTGAACAAAGAAACCTAAAAGCTGCAAAAAAAACCCCTATTTCAGTTCTAGTCTACTCAGGTATCCAGAGTACAGTTTTTACTTCTAAATCTCAGCTCTGAAAATCATGAAAGACAAAAAAGGCTTGCTGAAGTTTACCCTGGGATAAGCTCCCATCTTTCATTTTTCCAGCTTTTATTTTTGACTTGGTTACTGCATATTCTTTAGGACATCAGTAAGTGCAGTAAATCATTATCATTAATATCACAGACACAAATATCCTATTACATCATTTTTCTTGAATTATTCTTTTTGTCTCTTACCAGCATCTTTCTCTTTAAGCAGGGAAGAAGAAATTGTGAAATGTAAGGGAAAAAGTAGGTGAAAAATTGTTGTATTTATCCAATCTGCCGAGGATGATAAAACTCCTTCAGAGTCCAGGTTGGACAGGTGCAGTCTTTGACTCACAAGGCTTCAGAGATCCCACCATGAAATATCACAGGGAAACTTACCTGGAAAAATGATAGAAATTTAGGTTATGTCAAATATGAAAGATAAACATATTGCTGAAGAAAATAAGGGTGTAAGTGCTGCTTATTGGTACACGATGTTTAACAGGATCTCTGTTTCATAAAAAATCCACCAGCCACATGGATGAGGATAAATTTGCCTCCAGGAGGAATTTAATTTAGAGAATGGAGATTCATGAAGACCTATTTTCTCACATTTGTGTATTTTGCTTGCTTACTTGAAACTGACACCATGCTTATAGACCTACAATACATGAAAAAAAAAATTTCTCTTAACTGGTATCAATAACAATAAAATTATAGCACACTGTCATGGAAAATAGCACAAAAACATGAAAAAATCTGGCTTGAGGGAAGGTGATTATTTTCATCTTCTTTTGTGGAAATTGCAGAGTAAGTTTCTTTTTAAGATGGACTAAAATGAAAAGTAGGGAGAGACTCTGGTTATATGGAAAAATTCAGATAAACTTCAACTTCTCTTTTTCTGTAAAACTGAGGTGAGCTTCTTTCTGAGCCAACCTACGTCAAACAGTGAGAGAAATAAAGCAACTACTGTGCAACATCCACCATGTGATTGACCTCTACCCTTGGTTTCAATGAGCCAGGTATGAATGTAAAATGATGATAGACAGATAAAACAAACTGGTAGAAAACAGAGGAAAAAGTTTTTAAGGATCACAAAAAAACTTGCTCAAATCTGTTAAGTGTTGGTTCACAGATACAATTCAAGACAATGTAGCAATCTAAATTGGAGTGGGATTGCACAAAGGGTTATGAAGGTGATACATTTCCTGTAGACTTTCCGTAGTTATTTTGTGTGCATGTTTTGCTTTTAGATATAAAAATAAATCTTTAAGTCATGTCTGAGCCATCTTAGCTTTTTGGTGTGAAAAGCTTGTCCTCTGATGCAATGGTACATCTCATGCCTTGATGCAGTTGCCTATTGTTTGGCAGTTCTGGGAAAACACTACTCTGAAACACTGGGAAAAATACAAAAATGGAGTACCACTGTCAAGCTATCAAAAAGAAATCAAACTTTCAATATGTAAGTAATAACACAAGCTAAGAAGGTGCTCTAATATATCATGCCCAATACGGTATGTTATAAACCCACTAGTTTTTCTGAACAAAGAATCTTTGAAAAGGTAAAATTTCATCAGAAGTCCTGGTAAACTTACACCACTGAAGGCAATAAAACTATACTTGATGCTACTCTTAAATCTCATAATATTGCCTACATTTTGACATTTCCTCTATTGGTTTGTGTTTCCCCATGGAAATATAGCAAAGACAGAAACAGAAAAATCTTGAAATCTTTTTCATGCTTTTGACAAGATACCTTTTTCAAATAATATTTAACTGCAGTAACTGCAGAGTCATGTAGAACAGAGTATTTTTAACTTTTCCTTCTCCATCATTCAAGTAGGTGTTAAAAGAAAAAGAAAGTAATTGAAATATCACCTACATGGTAGACAACTTTGTTTGTTGTTTTGCTGCAAGGTCATTTATATATGCCAGGGCCTACAAGTACGTCTTATAAAAGAACTGCTTCAAGTTGAAAATCTTAGTTGCAAAATTTAAAGTTTTGTTTCCTTTTTCCTGGTATATTATATTTTTTAAATAAATTGTTAATTTGATATGAATTGGAGCTTTTTTTCTTGATATGATAGCATTTCTCTATTATGCACAATACAATGAAACTACAATTTTCCTTTCTATTCAAAACAGCTTCTAATTAAAGTTCATATGAATGGGCTAGCTTTTGTGATTCTTATAAATTGTTTATGTGTTTTAGGTTTTTTTTTCTTTTTTTTTTTCTGTTAGTAAATTTCCTATCAATTGAACAAGTATTTAGTGTACAGGTGTTATGAGTGATCATGCACATGAAAAAGCAACTTATTTTCTAAAGTTTCTGGTCAGATAACATTTTCAGATGATGGACATTAAGTGCATTTTTTTAAACTGAAAAAGGATTTTTATTCTGTCAAAAATAATGGTAGTGTTTAACAGAGGATTTATCTTCAGCTAGTAAAAAGCCTCTCAGGAGGGTAACATTCTTAATTACACGAGTGGTTGCTTCTTCTCCTCTGTTTGTCTACTTTCTTTATTTTTTCTAAATGTTTACTGTTCTTTAGATATTTATAAAGGGAAGGGGGGGAGGAGGGGAAGAGGGGAGGGAAGGTGACTAAACCGTATCTGTGTTGAGAACTACCTTCAATACTCTTTATTGTTAAGAATGTAACCAGATGCTTAACTAAAATATTTGATACTCTGTTTTTCAGTGAAAAGCTCCTTTTTAAATCACACATAAAGCAAGGTCAAACGAAAGGCATTACCTTGAATTGTGAACTGAGGAAGTCATCTGGGTGCATGCTTTTTGAGATATCTAACTCCCCATATAGGAATTAAGCTAAATGTGGAGCTACTTTCAGTACTTTCAGGTTTAATATATTTCACTGAAAGGCAGACCTTCTGAATTCCAACGCAAGGTAAAAGTGACAAGTAGGGACAAGAAGTGACAAGTAGGGACACTCCTAAGCCCTTATATATCTCTTTACCCTCTATTACTTTGTACAGCAATTCTGTAGTCAATGAGCAGAATTTTATGAAAACCTAAATATTGTTTTACAGGCTTATGTGTGTACAAAAGGGCTTTATGGCAGTCAGTCTGAATTATATCAGTCAAGGTGGAATTAGATTGTCTTTATTTGTTGTATTACAGCATGAAATCTGAAAGTAAATGATGCTAATGGTGTAGCAACCTTTGTGCTCACTCGCAAGGTACAAGTGTGGTTTTGTCGTGTGTTTGCTTTTATTCCTTTCTGTTACGAAATGTCATAAACATTGTTAAATCAAGGGGTTTTCCTTCCACATTTTTCCAAGAAAAATAAGGTCACTTGTTATTATAATTGAGCTCCCTGATAGTGACAAAATTTCAATGTATATATGTAGGTTATATTGTATGCATCCTATGTACTGCAACTATGTTAGGCAGTTATATCTATTATATATAGATATTATTCCGTTTCCTCTTCAAGCTGCTTTAAACCATTTGGCAATGATCCTAATTCCACCAGAATCAATGAAAACATTTGCACCTGATTTCATTGTTTCAAACCTGATCTGTAGCAAACCTGTCTAGGGCACCATAAGCACCATGTTTTCCTTCACAAGTACATTTAGTTTTGTTTTCATTTCCTCTTCTTGTAAGCTTCAAGTCTTTGCTGTTCTTGCATAAGCTTCACAGACTATGCAGCAGAATGAATGGTCAGACTCCTTTGACCTACACACTGTCTCAAGCTTCAGATTAGATCTACCATCAGCAGAAGAAAGGGAAATATTCATAAAAGCATTTTTCCTTATGCAATACCCAGGCAGAATGCTGTCTAGGGTCAGGAGATAATTTTCTAGAAGGCTGAGTTGTTTCTGAAAACTTGGGAAGTTTATGGTTGCATACCCAAGTTTGTCTGGTGCTCTAACATTTCTGAAAATCTGAACATCTCTGAAAGCAACACAGATGTGATCAGCCAGCACTAACTACAGGAGGAATGGGGCGGGAGGCTGCTGGAGCAGCATATAGCAGCTCCCCTCCTCTTGCTTTGCTTGTCCCAGGATGTCCACTGCTCTGGTTCAGTCCTCAAGGACTGTCAGTACTGAGATTGAGGAGACAAAAATCAGTCCCTCTTACCTTCTCTGAAGAGCAACGTCAGCTCTCTGATGAGCTATCCCATGGCTCTCCTTTGAACTGGTACTGTCACTTAGTGATGAGATTCAGTTTTGCCTCAAAGACTGAGAAACCTAAACCTAATTTTGTGTCATGGAGGCTGCTCATGGTCAGTCCTGGCTAGTTCTCCTCACCTACAGCATCACCTTGGCAAGCCTTCTGCAAGTCTGTGGGGCAGGCCAGGCCATCAGGCAGAGAAGGTCCAGTCCTACAGGACTTCATGCTGAATTCTTATGTAAGAGTTAATAACATCCTGTCTCTGGAGGCTATGAAGACATCTCTGTCTTCTGTTGATACATCCATAGCAATGTGTCCATAAAAGTGCTTTCAAACAAGTAAATCCAGTTTGAAATGTTGAGGTTTCCTTCTCCTTTGTCCCTAAACTTAATTTGGAAGGGTTTCCAAAGGAATTAGAATGAAAGTTTCAGACTGGTCACTTTGTAGAGGGGAGAGGTGTGTTGATTTTTGTTTGGTTTTGGGGATATGTGTGTGTTTTTATTTGTTTTGGTGGTTTTTTTGTGGTGTGTTGTTGGTTTTTTTTTTCCCTGTTTCTACCTGGAGATGGGAGGTTCCTCAAACCAAGGACACACTTTTAAAACTGTGTTATCTTTGCCCACTGATTGTAGAAGGGTTTTTTGTGTTTTTTGTTTGTTTGTTTGTTTGTTTTTTGTTTGTTTTTTTAAATTCTACAGCAGATTCTGAAAATCCTCCTACAGTCTCTGGGAAAGTGGGGCGTGGCAGAAAGATGCCAATAATGCCAGTGGATACCGTGAAATTCAGGAACTGGCTCCCTTTGAAGTTCTTGAGGTCAGATCTTATACTGAAGATTAATTTAGAATTTAAATAGTAATTTAATTTATTTTCTTTCTAAATTTCATGCCATTAGACTGTACCCAGGTCACATTATCCACCTTTGCCTTACAGCCATAAAGACTAGAAACTTTCAAAATGTCTTTTTTTTTTTTTTAATGGAAACAGGGATGTCTTTTGTGATCTTTTCCTAATTTCTTCTTACATAATCAATTGGTTTCCATAACTGAATTTTTCTCTTCAGTCCCTGACATATTGTCCAATGCCAGCCAAATCATAGGAGTCAGGTACATCACAAATCAGGCTCTTACTTAAAATCTACATGGATATGATCAATATGGATAGATTACACACTATAGTTTTTGGCTAAACCACACATCAAGTGCTTCACAGAGATAACTTTAAATTCCCTGGCCATGTACAGACCAGTGGATAAATCCTACTCCCATGGGATAATTGCACTTACAGTAGTGTCAGGTTACTGGAGACGGTTAATATCAGTTGGCCACACTGCAGAAAACAATAAGGGCCATTTAGCTCCAGATGCAGTCCAGAAGTTCTGGGGAATGCATGACATCCCCATTCCCAGCACGCCTTCATTTCCCCTCTCACTTCAGGAAGCAGCTTTTTCAGTTCCACTTAACTCACAGAGCAAACTGATATCACTGCACAGGGAAAGGAGATCTCTGAAACACAATCCAGCAAGACTTTTGGCCAGAGAATAAAGTGAAGTATGAAACAGAGGAAACCTGAAATAATTAAAAAACTTTTATGGAAGGAAATAATTATCTCTTTTGCTCCACAAATGTGTAAATTATATTTTTAATTCCTTTATCCAATACCAACTGAAAGGAGACTGCAGTCCCACAAAATGCCGGGGATCAGCAGAGGTTTTCTGGAGAAACAGTTTTTTCAGGGACAGATCTTTTGTTAGACTTGTGATGAATTACTTTTTTTAGCAGAGGGCATAGATACACAAAATACGAAGTGTTGCAACATAATTTACTATATGAACTTGATATCATACAGACACCAGTTGGATAAGGAAGGGATTTAAAGGCAAATAAAATGTAACTGAAGAGAAGTTTAACAAATCAAATCTGACCCTTTGTATGATACAAGCATATGGAGAGGGTAGACTCGGCAGCTTCAGAAAGATAAACTCTAGATTGCCAGATAAAATCTAGTTGTGCTGTCAGCAGAAGAAAAGAATCACTAAGTTTTTCCAGATAATTCTTTCTGTCAGTTAATCATGGAAATTGCATTGTGAGCAGCAGAAGTGAGATTTCCAGTGAAAAGGAAGATTCAATTACAGAAGAATTTTTAAGAGAAAATTTGTAATTGTATAGATACATGAAGAACCAAAACTTTGCTGTTTTCTAGAACACTTTAAATGCTGAAGAAATAAGACTGAAAAGATATACATACTCTCTGTGAAATGTCTTAATTCTCTTTTTCATTTGTTTATCATGGAGGTGGGTTGTAACAAGGATGAAAGTCCTGGAAATCTCTTCTTCATTTTTTTTCTGCCTGCATCCAGTGTGATTTCCTTGCATTGTATGTGATCCTTCTTTTTTCAGAAGCTGAAAACTCTATGTAGTGGGGGTGAGACATGGAGGAATTTTCTCCATCTACCTCTCTGGTGCCTCCACAGTTCCTTAACATTTTGGCCTTGGCTCCAGACTAATAATGTTAAATGTTATTACATGGAAACTAAGAAATGCAACAACAAAAACAACAAAATTTCCATACAGAATTTTACCTGAGCTGTATATTGTATAATTAGGAAATTCATACACACTGCACATACAGGAAAATTAAGGGCAGGTCAAGAAAACAAAGCAAAATTACATTTTCCTTCTTTCCTTTCTTTTCTTTCCTCTACAGCACTCCAGTATCTGGAAACCACTTGGGTCAAAAAATTATAGATAGATAAACAATGCCATCTACTTCATAAGGGCTTTAATACCCATAGCTATGGTGTCACGCTCCTAGATTGCATTATACTCATATTCTTACATGGTTTTTTTGTTTTTGCAGCTTGTTGTACATTGATTCTGCTAGTAAGCATGAAGGCCTTCTGCCAGTAGAGACCAAGTGAAACTATGTGGGATGCTTTAGCTTAGATTAGACTAGATTTAAATCACCCTCCTTGGACAATTTGGCTCTTGAAGTGTATACTGCAGCCTGCTACAGTCACATGCCAGCAATGGAAAAAGAAGTGTATCTTAAAATGCACACTTTTTGACCTTCCATTATCACTCATGAAAAAGAGCAGAGAGATGGATCTAAACACATAAATAATAAAAGTCAGGTTTGAATAAAATGCAGGAAATAACACAAGCATAAGATCCATAAAGAGAAGACTTGGAGGGGAGAAATAAAAGGTTTTGGGTTTTTTCCTCAAAATTTTATATTTTACAAAGTAAACTGACATGTTATATTGGATATATTTTCTGTAGCAGAGTTGTCACAACTCCACTAAAAAAGGAATGATCTTCCAAAATAACTTTAATGAAATGCTGACTTTTTTTCTTAATTATGACAGTTTTCATGTCAACAGTATTAATTGCACATTGTAGTGTCTACTTCAGGATGAGACCAGCAGCTACATGATATTTAAGCTGGAAATATCATTGGTTTTGGCTGGGGGGAGAGCAACTTGATGAAGTGACAGCACAGATGTGTTTGTCAAAAGCTTTTCATATTATAAACAGCAAATATCGAGACATCTTGTACAAAAATGTTATCTGTATTGAGAAAATACAAATAAATAAGGACTTTGCAGTGACCTGGCAGATACAACTGCTCTTGCAAGATGCATTTTGCACAGCCCATGCTCCATTTATTTGAGGATGATCTCAAACAGTCTCCACCAATGACACACATGTACTACAATAGCAGCAACAGCTGGTAAGCAAAAGAAGATAAAATGAAATAATCATAAGGAAATTATGGAAGGGGAGGCTGTTTTTCTTTTTAAAGAAGGAACACAGTAAAAGCACATTATAAAAATAATTGATAAATTAAGCAAAATCAAAAATATAGTACCGTTTCTCCTATAGTACTAAGAAAAGGACCATTCAGGGTCTATGCTACACACACATTTTTATTAGCTCATCTCCCATAAAAAACCTCTTCTTGGTTGAAAAACAATCTATCACTACTCACAGTAAGTGCACTTTCCAAGCAGGACTTGATAGCCAGTCTCAGTCTTTGCTAACAGAGTCTGTGCTACTGTTACTGCAGAAGCTGCAGTGCAAGTGTAAACAAAATGAAAAACTAATTACTAATTACTTTGAGTCTCACCAAACAGTTTCCCTGGAGACAACATTCTCTTGGTGGGCTACAGCAGGTACAGCTCACAAGTCCTTTCAGTGGAGCCAAGTTTGAGAAGACTAGAGTACAAAATAACCCACTGCAGCCTGGGACGAGGGACATGGGATGGGTCCCAAATGGAGCCAAATAGTTATGGCAGACTAGATCCACCACGTACGATCAGGCTCCAGATCCTCACTGAGGTCTGCATCTCAGATAGGTGCCATGTGTCCTGGTTGCTGTGGTCATCTGAACTGTGGATTTAAATCTATTATTAAGGAAAAAAAAGCATTTTTTTCTCTCTATTTTCAACCCTGACAGTTGAACTCAATTACAATCTGACTATCCACAATTTGTTTTCCCAGACAAGGAAGAATTTCTCCTTCTCTGCATCCTTCTAGTGCAGGAATTGCAATAAAATAAGGAGTTCATAATGAAGACAGGTAACAAACCCAAGCAGCACATTCATATACACTGAATAGTAAAACTAAAGGAAAACTAGTTATTGGGGGTGGAGGAGTGGGGTGAGGGGTAATCTTCA
>JAWWLZ010000663.1:0-11735 GCA_035041345.1 Poliocrania exsul | reverse complement strand
AAGTCCAATGTTTATAGTAACTCATCCTAGATGTTTTCAAGAACCTCTCCGGTGTGCTGTGAGAAACCTGAGGAGCTCCTATGAAAAACTAACTCCTCCGAGCAGGTGTGACTTGTTTATTCTTAGCTGCCTTCAGTCTCACAGGGTCTTATATAGATCTGAATTGCTCACTTTTGATTTTACTGTACCAACAGGACTTCTTGCGGAACGGCCCATGCCACCGCTTTTTCTGCCTGCCAGGCAAGCCACCGGCCCCGGGGATCTGTCTGCCACCCTTTTTTCCTCCTGGCTAGTATTAGGTGATTGCCAAACAGTAGCTTTGCCCACAGGAGAGGGAGGGAACCAGGGCAATTCTGTGCTGGGGAACTGTCTTGCCCTGCGGCTGGCACAGGGCAGCCCTGGGGAAAGCTGTCTGCCTGCTTGGCCACTCTGTGCCTGCTGCTCTTCCCGCAGCCACTGGCTCCACCGGCTTTCCATGCAAACCACACTGAGCCTAGCTCCTCTCTGCCGGCTCCGCTCGCTGCTCCAAGCAGAGCAGTGCTGGCAGGAGTTAATTCCACGGCCCCGGGGTAACTTGGCCCTGGCTGTCCCGGCACAACCACCATGCCAAGCCCTGCCACTCCAGGAGGGACCACTGGCGCTGCATATGCACCTGTCCCAGCTGCCCTGGGGGAAGCCAAAGCTGTCGCTGGACACCTTGCCACCCCAAAGGGGATGGCCCCACTTGGGATTTGCGGGCAAAATGGGCTAGCAGTGAGCTTCGGGGGTCCTGGGCCGTGCTCGAGTTCTTCTCCTCCCCAAAAGCTACCCATGCTTTGTTTACAAGGAGTTTCTATAGCAACACTCCCCGCTCCACCTCCAGTGAGGGAGGACAAGGAAAACTTGTTTCTTCGCCTTCCCAAGAGGAGGCAAAGATGAAGATGACTTCCTCCTGCCAGGCCCACTCTGGCCCAGCCTTGCTCTTTGCTCTGCACTATAAAGGTGACACAAAGCTGCTTTTTCAACCATGGACAAAATGCGAACCAGCGCTTCATTGTAACACAGCACTAGTTTCTCCTCCTCCCCACCATGAATGGGGGAAGGGAAGGCAGGAAGGAGACCATGTCTGTCTGCCTCCCGGCTCTCTGCAGTCTTGGTGTTAGCCGCAGCTTTTGCCCTTTCCTTCTGTTTAGGACAGGCTGCCTGTCGGGCAAGGGTAGTGCCTGCCGGGACCCCCCCACCTGTCTCTGTCCTTGCATAGTCACAAATGGCAGAGGCAGCGGAAGGGGGAAGGGATGGCGCTGCCTCCCCCTCCCCACCTTTCCCCACGATCCTGGTGCTGGTTGCCGCCTGCATTTCTACCCCCTCCAGTATAGGGGGACTTGGCTGCTGGGCTGTCTTGGGTTGAGCTGGCAAACTGCCAACTGTCCAACACAGAATGTTAGAGCCTCCCTTTCCTCACTGAGAAAAGGGAGGAAAAGAAAAAAACCTTCAAACTAGGTTTATGCTTAAACTAACTATATATATATTTGTACAGAAAAGAGAAAATTAAGAGAAAATTACAATATAACACACACTTACACAAGTTAGATATAACAACAATTTTCTACTTTTTACCAAAACCAGATTTCATTACTCTAGATCTATAAGCACTTTAAAAGACTCAGCAAGAAAGTATAACAACAAAATATTTCTATTTCCCTGAATTCAAACAGAAGGCAAGTAGCAGCAGCAGCAGGGCCCACTCCAGCAAGACAGCAGCTGCATGTCTTGTTTCTACTTCAGCCATGATGGAACTGAGTGAACACCTCTTACTTCTGTACTCATATCTCAGGTTCGCGTCATCTGGTATGAAATATTTCTTTGGTTACTTAAGTCAGGTGATACCTGTCTCTCCTAATCTACATAGATTGTCTGAGCCTGCTGATTTGAGGCCTAGCTAAAACTAAAGCCCAAACTACTACAATTTCTACTTATTTCATACCAAATGATGTCAAACTCATATTCTATAAGTCTATATCTATCTATTCCCCACGCTTAAACAGTCTTTGTTCTTTTCAGGGCTGTTTTCTACCCCTCCATATTGTAGGCAATAGTCCATTAGGATGGAGTAGATACTTCAGACAGGAAAGAAGCAGTTCATCATTGGACACTAACACCAGTTCAACTCAGGTCTTCTTCATCTGATGGTTCATGTCCTGCAACACAGAAGTCAAAATGCAAATTATTTTGTCTTTTCAAGGTTAAATGTCCTTGAGGCACACATTGGGATCATCTCATCCCCTTCTCAGGGGTCTCTATACCCCACACTGGGGTCACCATCCCCTTCTCAGGGGTCACTATCCCCACACTGGGGCTACCATCCCCTTCTCAGGGGTTTCACAATAGCAAGAACATTTTTCACAATTGTGGATAACCTTAGAAATAGTGTCCATGGTTAAATCCACCCCTCAAGCTCGTCCACCTACAGGTGGCCTGAGGCATTATGGGCCCAGCGAGCCAGGAACAACTCTCCCTTATGCTAGTCCAGGTGTGATGTTCCTTATTAGCTCGGCCTTTGGGCACATGAGCACCCACACGATGAATCTCCAGAGATTCTACTCAAGCGGCAGTGTCCCACCACACATCAACAGCCCACATGGGCCTCTCCATGCTTCCAATTAGTCTTTTTCCATCGGTTTAGCCACTCCCACATGGGGCACTGGCTATCACCCACAAGTCAGTGTAGAGGTACAGCCTTGGCCACTCCTCTGGTTCAACAATGTCCAGTAGACTCAGTTGTTCTTCTCCTCCTCCTGGCTGGAGGCAGGGCAGCCTCACTGCTGTTCTTGCCTCTGTTCTGGGATCTCTGCTTTAACAATGTAGACAGCTTTTTAACCAGCTTTCTTATGTTTTGATTTCCATACCTGGACTTCAAGCATAGGAGTAGATTCACTGTTCCACCTCCTCATGTCTTTCTCCTGGTCACACAGGAAGGACAACAGTTCACCCTGTGACCCACACTTGGGGTTTGCTCTTTGTCAAGGTGGGGCAGGAGAGAAAGACTGGTCTCTTGGGCTGTAAGGCCTCTCCTTGCAGTGGCTACATTCACAGCAGGTACAACTGCAGCTGTCTGAACTCACAAAGACAGTCAGTAAAACATTTAAAGCAAGCATCCAACAGCAAGAAAACATTGTTTATATTCTACATGTACTTAAACATTGGTGATAGCAAGGTATGTTTCTATAAAAATGCTCCTGGGAAGCCTGTCAAGCTTCTAGGACACCTGCCAGCATCTTTGGTCGCTGCCCGCATTCTCCACCATTTATCTGTCTTGGGTTGAGCTGGCAAACTGCCAACTGCTCAATACAGAATGTTAGAGCCTTTTTTTTACCCGGCCAAGAAAAGGGAGGAAAGGGAAAAAAAAACTCTTTAAACTACGTTTATGCTTAAACTAACTATACATATTTATACAGAAAAGAGAAAATTAAAACTACAATATAACAGACACTTACACAAGTTAGGTATAACAACAATTTTTACCTCCCACCGAAAACAGATTCTATCACTCTAGATCTATATACACCCCAAAAGACACCCAGCAAGAAACAGAAAGTATAACAACAAAATGTTTCTACTTTGCTGAATTCAAACAAAATGCAAGTAGCAGCAGCAGCAGGGCCCAGACAGCCAGACAGCAGCTGCGTGTCTTGACTCCACTTCGGCCACGATGGAACTGGACTAACACCTCTTACTCCTGCACTCATATCTTAGGTTTGCATCATCTGGTATGAAACATCTCCCTGGTTACTTAGGCAATACCTGTGTCTTCCAATCCATGCAGACTCCCTGAGCCTGTTAATTTGAGGCCTAACTAAAACCACCACATGGGCAGGGGTGTTGTTCATGAGAGGGACTGTCCCAGGGGTGGTGCCATCGGCGGAGGAGGCAGCTCTCCCCCCTTCAGCTCCACTCAAACCCTGTGCAGTTCTTCCTATTTCTGCTTCATCTCCCAGTGCTTCTCCCGTGGTCTCTGCCAAAGCCCCCTTGGCCCCCCTTTCTGCCACTGCAGCTGCTGAATGGCCGGGGGCAGCGGAGTCAATGCCTGCTCCTCTGCCAGCAGCGGGGGGGCTCAGCACAGAGGATGATAGCGAAAATGCTGCAAGAAACAACTGCTAAGAGAAAATTTTGTATTCCATTAGCAGCAGGTATTTATTTCTGTGCAGGGAAGCGAGGCAGCTAGCGCTGCACGAACTCACTTCAAAGCACAGGTGTCAAAGCAGGCTAATTTATACATTCGAACCTAAGTGATTACAACATCTTCTCAAACATTATACATGTGATTACAACATCTCATTACATATTGATGACAGGCGGAGTCTGGGCAGAGTTGGGGCAGTGTTTTCTTCTGGCATCAATTTTGGGTAGGGGTTTTTCTGTTCTTCATCCTCAAAATAAGGGTCTCAGTAGTCTTCCTCAGACTGACCTAGCTTACTCCTTTTCATAAATGACCCATCCAAATTCAGTACAAAAAATCTTGGCTAGTTACCATTTTTCCCTATTCATATGTCTACTGCTACCTGATTTATAACTTCTAGTCCATGGTACAACGAACTCAGTGAAAGGCTCGAATCTGGGTAGAAAGAACAGAGCATGCTTAGTGATAAGGGTTGAGCAAACAGGCCTCAGGATTTTGGAGGGGTCTTCTGGAAAATAGGGCCTTGCTCCTTCTCAGAAGGGCAGCCGACGGCCAAGCGGGACTGCTCCTGCTCTTGCCGCAGCTGCTTCTCGGTCACAAGCACCTCCAAGATTTCCAAAACTTGCAAGATCCTGTACTGCAGCTGGCCATGGGCAGCAGTGAAATGGGGCTCGGTGCTGAGCTGCATCAGGTCTCGGCCCAGGATGGTCGAGATGTCATATACATCATCAGCCGTCAGCTGGAACAGACTCTTCTCCAGAGCCTTCTTTCTCTGGGCTACAGTCCATATCTTTCATTCCCAAGGATTCAAACCCATGGTACTCAGGACCACCAACAGGTTTTATGACTTCAGGCCAGGTGTCTTAGTTTGAGGGAAGAAACCAAAATTTTTGCCAAAAAGCAGAGGAGAGGATTCCTCCACAATAATAGCGTTACTATTTATTAAATTTAAGAAAAGGAACTTTAATTAGAAAATGGATATAAGGAGGATAACTGTTCTTAACTGCTATATATATATACATAAATACACATATATATGTAGATATAGATATAACTGTAAACAGACCAGGGCAAACTACTCCCCCAACACCACAAGTAAAAACAAAAGAGAACAACCCCCAAAACGGTAGGCTCCTCCTGGGGCAGCTATATTTATGGACAGTGTCAGTGTCACACCTTGGCTAGCTGCAGGGTGAGTTCTCAGTCTTTTCCCAGCGAGGCAGAGACGAGTGGTGAGTACTCAGATGAATTCTCTCTCTCAACTTGTCCTTTGTCCCAAACAAAGAAAGAAAGCTGGGAGGGGAGAGCTGCAGCGTGTCCCGAAAGGCAGCTGTGACTCCTCTTTCTCGGGTCTCTGCCACGGTGGGGTGGGCGGCTGTGACACTGCCAGCGACTGTGAGGCTGGAGCGGCGACCAGGGCCCCAATGCTGAAACCAGGAGAAAGAGCAGTGGCAAGAAAAAAACTAGCTTACTCAACAGGAGCAGAGAGGAGCAGGAGCAAAGGTTTCAGCACATGTGACACCTGAGACTGGCTCATTCCTCTCCATCAACTAGAAGGAGGGTAGTCACAACCTCTGGAGGAGCAGGGGTGGAAGGATAGGGGAGGATGGCTCTTTAAGGGCATGATGCCAAGTAGCAAGAACACAGGCATCTTCTCCAGACCATTTACATGCTGGTTTAAAACCAAACCATGCACCAGAGCTGCCTCATGTTAAAACTGGAGGCCCTTTTCTCTAGAGGTGTTCAAAAGGGGACGCGCTGCAGCAGAGAAGAAACCTTTCCCACCCTTAACCTGGGAGCACTTGTTTTTGGAAGCATTAAATAAATGTGTCAGAAAAGCAAGAGGAGACTATCAAATCATCTTTGATATCCATAACCTCTAAGACCAGAGTTGCTTTGGCAATTGGGAAAGGTGTGATGGCACCACCAAATATCATGACTCTTGGACATCTCATGATATTTGTGTGTTTCTACACAAACCTTCAGCTACTGGAGTTGGGTGATAGCACAAGGCTTTTTGATTAAAGGGTTTTAAATAAAGTAGAACTTCAAATTGCTGCTTATGGCAAACTCAGTCCTCAAAACTCGAAATTCAACTACAACACTCAGTAGATTTTTCAGTCAATGCAGTAGTTTAGGAAGAAGGAATATATGTGGCTGCGGTTGGGGCCAGGGCAGGGACCTGCAGGTGGGCAGTGAGAGTGGGGCTAAGACCCAGTGGAGAAAATGATAATTTTCTCCCTTTCGAGGTTCAGTTCTGGGAGACAGAGTGGGTCAGCCTGCAGATGGGGTTGGCAGAGGGGTTGTGGTTTCCCGAGCAGAGGACCTCATGGGAGATTCCCCCAATTAAAACCTTGCATGGTCTTGTCTTACTCCTAAACCTTCTTAGGGAGAAAATCAGGTCTTTTGGGAATGGCTAAATTCTCCCTTTAAAAGAAAAAAGCCCCAAATCACTTTTCAGCCAGAGCAACAGATCCTGGTGGTGGCGGGGACTGGGCTCCTGTGCTGGAAGAGCTCAGCAGCAGCCAGGATAGAGGGAAAGCAAACCCATTTCTGCTCCCTGCCTCCCCACCACCTTTGCTTAACCCTTTCTGCTACTCCTCTCCTCAGTTTTGCAGTCTCCCAGGACCTTTTCTTACCCATTTTCCTGCCTTCTGGTCCTTTACATTTCCCAGGCCCAGCTGGGTTGAGCTGGTTGGCACATGCTGTCATGGATCCATCTTGGTAAGTGTCCTTAACTTCTGTTGTTTTCTCTCCCTCCCTTTAAAGGCTGTAAAATGTGCCTGCAGGAAAGTTGTATGTGTATGGCTTGTAGCTCTTTAATGAACATCATTGTTCAGGTTTGAGCAACTAAGCCCAGTGGCATCAGCAGCAAACCAAGTGCTGGAAGTAATGAAGATGCAGGTTATGTGGAGAGGCAATAAGGGGCAGCTTGGTACTGGTGGGCTGGGACCGTTTGAAGTGAGGACATGCCTGTGTGGAGATGTTTGGATAAGGATTTTGGTAGCTCAGAGAAAGAACTTTGTGTCTCTGTCTCTTGCACCACATTCCTCTGCTCCTGGCCACTCACAGTGGCTGCCTCAGGATCGAATCTGGGCTGTGGGCAGCTTGGAGTTTGGCCTTGAGTGGATTTAATCATGGCATGGGAAACCAGAGAGGAGAAAGAACACCTGCAAAATAACAAGATGTGTTTTGAGAATTGGCAAGCACAAAGCTTGAGAACTGCCAACATGGAGAGAGATATCAGCCACCTATCAGGACTCGAGTGAAGGTGTGTGAACAAAGACTTTTAGCCAATTAAAAGTGATATATGTGTGCGTGGACAGAGAAAAAGACTATAAAGAGTTAAGGTTTCTGTTAAGGGGCATTGCTTGGGTTGCATGGGCTGCTTGGGCTCCTAAGGTTTCTGGAGCTCTTAGGCCTCTGGGTTTGCTTGCTGCTTGTAGTTATAAGCTGTTAATAAAGTAGTATTTGCCAGCAGTTGGAGTACGTCTCTTAATACAGACCGCCGCAGCTGCCCTGCCTAGAGGTGACACCCCAAGGTGTGGGTGACCCTCAGCTTAGACAGAGCCATTGGTCATTGCTGTTTTTCCCTGGGGGACTCAAGTGGTGCTGCAGAGCTGTTACTGTGCATCATTCCTCCATCTCCTTCCCCAAATGGTACAAGGAGCAGCTGTGCCCCTAAACAAGGAGAAAGATGGGCCATGGGTACCTTCTAGGACTTCTTTGAAGAGACCTTGAGCAGGACTCTGGTGGAACTGGACAGCCCACCAAGCCACATGTCCAGGCACTCAATACGGGCTGAGTTAATAGCTGCTCTAACAACCTGCTCTTGTCTTTTTCTCCAGATGTGGGAGGGTCTCTAAAAGACATTCAGAAACACCATCTCTTGGGCATCCATCGTTGTCCTAGTTCAGCAACCAGGACCAATCTGTGGGTATGACCAAAGCTGTGTATTCTACACCCTCTATGTAATTTCTCATGAACTGTTAACAATGGACCATTTGCAGCAGCTGTGCAGGGCACACCTGACCCCTCGGGCTGCAAGCTGCGTGTTAAAGAAGCCTGTGAGATATGTTATGGGTTTAGTTAGGCCCGAATTTCAGCTTTAGTTTTCAGAGTAGGCCTTAGATTATCAGCTGACTCGAGCTGGGTTAGGCCAGCTGACAATTGATTTCTACTGGCCAGTGGTATTCCATACCATATTCTGGCATCACCTCAAGTATAAATACATTAGAGTAGGAGGAGTTCTCGCAGTTCCTATCATGGCCGAGGTAGAGACAGGACACGCTGCCGCTGTCCTACTGTGGTGGGCCTTGCTACTGTTGCGCCACTATGTCACATTTTGTTTTAGTTCAGGGAAGTAAACATTTTATTGTTATTCTCTCTTTCTTTTCCTTGCTGGGTGTCTTTTGGGGTGCTTTATGGATCCAGAGTGATGGGATGTGTTTTCGGTGGGAGGTAGAGGATTGTTGTTATATCTAACTTGTGTAGGTGTGTGTTATATTGTAGTTTACTTTTAATTTTCCCTTTTTTGTGTAAATATATAACTAGTTAAGTTCACGTTTAAGTTTTCCAGGGTTTTTTTTTTTCCTTTTCTCAGTGGGGCGAGGAAAACTCTTACTCTGTGTTTGGGTAGTTGGCATTTTGTGATAAGTCCCCTCTGGGGAGTTGTTAGCACCTTCACACCCAGCCTGAGGGGTCATGTCTGCTAATGGACCATCAACTATTCCAAAAATACCCCATGACTCACAGAGTTAGATCATCCATTGTGGAACTCCCCATCCTGGGGGAGGTACTGGGTGTTCCCACCTGAACTTGAGCATATATAATCTTGGGGTTTGGACACCTCTGGTACCACTCATCAGATCCAGAGGAGGACCAGAACCTTGACAGGACTGCGACCACCACTCTCGACCAGACTGCAACCATCATCCTCATCAACAGGTTTTCCTTTCCTTTTATTTTGGACTCAGGGGAAAACCAATGGGGGGGGGGGTGGGGGTGGTGTCTCAGCACAAGGGCTGAAATTGGCAGCAAAATGACCACAGAGTAAAGGTATTTTGTTTGCAGGAGGGTTTGGTGATGCACTTATCTTTGTGAGACATCAGCGCATTTTCAGCCAAGGTGTGGCATTTGTAGGCAAAATCAAGCAGGAGATTTTTAAATCTCAGGGAGCATCAGAAGGTAATGGGGGTGGTAATGCTTCAGGTAAGGTGTCCATCAAGCCTGGCAGTTTCCACAATCTCCAAGCAGAAAATACCACTGATTTGCCCTGCAGGAAAGGAGCTGTAAATCTCGTGCAGATTACTGTGCTTCTTGTTCTGGTTGGCTAAATCCAAATTTCTCCTTCTTGTAGCCTGGCCTTTAATATCTTTAATTTCATTTATAAATTAACTTATCAGCTTTCATTAGTCATTCTGTTAATGATCCCAGGGAAGAAATTTGTCATTTGACATGAAAAGGTAGATTAAGGGACTTCTAAAGCCTTGGGAAACGGCTTCATTCTGCACTGGAATTATGGCGGTTGGTATATGAGCCTAACACTATGTATGCGTTGCATCTGCTGCTAGGGGAAAAAGTGATTATTTTATATATTTAGCAGGAAAGAAGAGCATTTCTTGATCATGGACAGTGTTACATTTCCTGCAAGCTCTGCAGTGTTATGAATCACTGAGCTATAAACATCTTGTTGCTGGCATGCCTAGTTTCACATGACCACAGTGGTAAGCCCTGGAGGGTCAGATCCTGACAGCTGCCCTCTTCCTTGGGAGGGGTTTTACTGCATGAGCAGCTAATTGAGGGTGATACCTAATGTAACAGGGTGGGTTCTGCAGTTGCTGGAAAAGTGAGGCTGAGCACTGTAGAGAGTTCAGAAAACAGAATCTTTATCAACAGGAGTAACCGAATAGCAAGAACCCAAAGAGAAGGGAGAAAGAGGGAGACTAAAGCAATGAGCCCAAATGTGTAAGCACCCCAGTCACCAAGGAGTTACTCACGTAAGGTTGTCTTACCAACTCAGAACACTCCCCCGAAGGCAGAGGCTACATCTTCTAAGCATTGGCAGACAGCAGGCGTCCCTGCTGTTTTTTGGGTGAAAGAACCACCAACACCAAGAGCACGAGCCCTCTCACCTTTTATTCAGCCTGCTAGAGACATCTGCCTGGGGAGGTGCAGACCACACCCACACCCCACACCCCCCCCGGGAAGAGGTCGCAGACCCTGCTGCTCTCTCTCTCTCTTCCTCCTTGCTCTTTCCCTCTTAGCTCTCCTCCAAAGGCTGTCAACCAATAGGAGAGACTCAAGTAACTGTAGTTTATGCAAAGTCTATCTTCAAGGACGAAGCCTTCACTCTATCAGCTTTTGCTCCTTAGAACTTGGTAGAAAAAGGATAAATCTTTTTCACAGGTGGCATTGGCAAAAACACAGACCGAAATGTCAACAGTTTTGATTACTGTCACACCTAATTTCAGCACTGGGAGCTGGAAGGGACAGAGTGTAGATTAAGCTTTGCTTCATCAAAATTGAGCATCTTTGGTCTCTGATGGGAGGTGAGGGTAATGGTAGGGTTTGGAGATGGGTGTCTAAGGCATGGAAATGGGGGAAAACCCTCACAATATTTGCTCAAAACATCTGGAAAAGAGCAGGGTTGGACTGAAAACAGATGAGATGTAGTGTCCCCAGGCACTGGTCCATTCAGGTCTATCACAATGAGGCTTTACATATGCTAGGAGCAACCAGCACATAGGAAGAAGCCTTATCTTGTCCGGCTGTTATTTGTGTAATCCCACAAATCTCCAGGGACTGAGATAAGGAACAAGGAGGCTTTCTGCATAGAGATAGTATGACATGAGTGGGCTTGGGGTTACATGGCTTTTTTTTTTTTTTGTAATAGTGAATGTCTCAGTTGTGTGCAACCCTCTAAAAAAGGGTCCCCTTCTGTGCTAGCCACCTGCAAAGCCTGTTGGCAACCCCAAGTTCTCTCCATACACTGGTCCTCTGGGCAGAGCCTCCTTCAAGACTGATGGGCTGCAGGCAGTTCTTCATGAGGCTGAACAGAGAACGTGTGATCCATCATGTACCAAAAGCACTTACTGAACTGGTTTTGTTCAGCCCTTATTGGCCTGAATGGGAAATTCCTATATGGACCTGTGGTGGTTTAACCTTGGCTGGACAGCTGATGTCCAGCCAGCTGCTCTATCACTCCCCTCCTCAGCAGGACAGGAGGGAGCAAGTAAGATGGAAAAGAACTCATGGGTCATGATAAAGGCAGTTTAATAAAGTAAAAGCAAAGGCTGTGTGTGGAAGCAAAGGAAAACAAAAGGCTATCCACCAGTAGGTGATGTCCAGCCACTTTCTGGGAAGTAGGGCTTCAGCATGTGTAGCAGTTGCTCTGAAAGATAAACACTGTAATAATTAATGCTCCCCCCCCCTTAGCTTTTATTGTTGAGCAGGTGCCGCAGACCACCAGATGGGACTCAACTACACCAGTATGGTGTCGGCACAGAAATCCAACTTTATTCAAATTACTTAACATATTTATACCCCGATAACCATGCCTCATGCGCATCTCATAGGT
>JAWWLZ010000662.1:0-11743 GCA_035041345.1 Poliocrania exsul | reverse complement strand
GGATCGGCTCCTTGCTTCCCAAGTGTTCGTCTGGTCTCCGTGTCTCCTTCGCGGGTTGCGGGGTAGGAGAACTCAACTTGGGGCTGCTGCAGCATCCACCCACCATCGCTCGGCAGGCAGCACAAGGACCCCTGCAGCCGGTCTGGTCCTCTCCAACCGACCAAGGCTGCGTCAACTGCACACTTCCTGAGCTGAGATTTCCACTTCCTGGGAAGGCAGCCCAAAGCTCTTACTAAAAGTGAGGTTTGTCTCAACCTTTTAATCACGTCCCATAAGTTGTTGTCATACAGCCACCCCCAACTGTAGTCCTGCAGATGCACATGTGACCAGAGCACTGTGGGAGGCGTTGAAAGAGGCTATTTTTTGAGAGGAACATCTACCTGTAGCATACCTATCTGTGCATGGTGTAGGTTTCCCACTTGAAATACAATTGAGCTGGGCTGTGAGGCTTTATTCAAGTAGAAGTTTTAGGAACTAGACTCTTGGAAGGTAATGAAGCTGCAGCAAGACTCACAGGAAAAGCTAGTTTTTCCCTAGAATGCTGCCTGACACAAATAGTAGCAAATAAATGCACTTTCAGATGCCTTTTTTTATGCAGCTCATACAAAGCTTTTGATACAGATTTATGGGAAGACAGACCTGAGTGCCTGTGCTTCAAGACTCAGAACTGCAAGATAAATAATTTATTTCACTGGAACAAGCCTTCACACCACATGTCTAAACAGCATGTCCCCATTCTGGTGAATTAAACCCCAGGTGGGAAACCAGGCTGATGCTGGGGCAAAGGTGTCACACACTGGAGTGCAAGTCCCTCCCAGCTCCTCTCCCAGATCCAGCCTTGCTTACAGGTCTGTGCATTCTACCCTGAAAGAAACAGGTGGAACATGCAAGAACTCACTGCTTTTAAAAGTATATTTCTTTATCTATTATCCATAACACAAAGCATCATCTTCTGAAGCACAGTACCCCTGCTGGTACTGGTTGCAGGGACATCAGGATAGAGTGGGCTGAAGTGAGTCCAGGGAAACTCAGTTCTACAGTGAAGAGGCACTGTCAGCCAGAGAACAGCTGGGACAAGCAGGCAAAGGTGAGGGGTCTGTGCCCATGTTCCTATACAGCTGGGCAAGCTCTGCTGCAAAGACCCCTGGTGACACGCAGCAGCTGTTGTTGAACTCTATGTTTGCTTGGGCTCTCTGGCCCTTCCTGCTCCTTCTCCTGATTCTCCTTCAACTTTCTGTCTGGTTTTATCCTTGCTTTCTAAGGTAGAGTAAGTATCAGCTTGTACTGGGGCTTCTTCATCTTCCTCTGTATGAAGAGACTTCACAAGAGTCTGCTCTTGGATATGGATTAAGAGCACAGTTAAAGGACCATACTGTAGAGGTTTCAGCAGAGTGCTGCCAGGAGCTGCCTTGGCGCTCCAGCACAGTGCCAACATTCCCTTGCATCAGTAGCAATAAAAAAGTAGACAAAAACCAACTCACGGATCTCTCCTTGTCAACAGGTTTATGACTAGGAAACCGACCATTATGCCAAGCAGGAGCAGACTGAAGACTACTGCAGTTCCTAGGACACAGTTCTTCCCAAACTCCTGATAACCAGCAGTCTCAGCTCGTTCCCCAGAAGCTGACCCTAGCAGGAGAAAGGATAATACAAGAGAAAATGTTTGTGCTCTGCACAATGGATAATCTCAGATTCAGGACGCTTCAGATGCCCAAGGATTTTTGTTTTCAGAAACTGGTGCCTCTGGCTCTGGTGTCTTAGCACCAGGGAACAAGAAGGATCCCTTAAAGCTCTCCTGGAGAAGAGCCCATGTGCCAGTGAGTAGCTGCACCAGCACTGCCCCTGTCTGTTCCTCTGTTTCTCCATGGAGAGCTCGGCAGGGGTACAAAAGAAACACTCCTCTTCACACACAGCAGCATCTCCTTAGCACTCACTTTCGGGACGATCCTCAGGATGAGAGGGTGTTCTGGTGCCTTGTATTGCCTCTCTTTCTTCATCTGAGACTGGCACTCTGTCACTTTCTCCCACCTGGAAGGTCTCCTCCTGCATAGTCTCGGGTTCCATCTCTTTAGAAAGAATACAGGATGTTTTATTAGAAGTAACTGTCCCTCATCAGGAACATGGTACCATGTCCTGGGCACCCTGGCAACAAGCAGTGAGGAGCCCACTGTCCCCAAAAACAGCTGGAAAACCACAGCCAAGAATTCTGTGAGGAAAACTGAAATGCTGAGGCAAACCACCCAAGACTGAATTAACCAAACAAACCACTCAAGAAACCCCTTCAAGTGAGGTGTCTGGTCTCCTGCTGGGTGTTCAGCTGCAACCAACCTTGACCCTGAGGTCTGGAAAGGCCAGCCAAGATTTCCTGGGATGTCATTTCTGCTTTGATGCTCAGCTATGCCTGAGCTGAACACAGGACCATCTCTGTGGACCAGCAGCCCAAGCATGGTGTGAAATTGCGTGTTTATGCAGTGAATGATCCTTCTGACTGAACCCTTCCTGCTGCGTAGGCTACAGTACATTCCTAGCGGAAGCTAAAACTCAGCTTCCCACTTCCAATTCTTAATAGAGAGGGATATACAAACTAGATGCAGCTTTCTCCAAGGGTATTTGGAGCTCCTTCAGAACTTCTGGTATCTTCTGGAAATCTGACCCTATCTTACATTTATAAAAGGATATTAACATAGGAATGTACATTTGAAATGATTAACACACTGAAAAGCAGTGTTTATTCTGTGAAATCAGTAGAGACTGACTACTCACCTTTGAGATACCAGCTTGGAATCAACATAGAATCTGGCTGAGCAGCTGGAAGAGCCCTCCTTCTGGCCATTTCTACAACCAACCAACCAACCATCCACAAGAAGTTACCACCACATGTTCTGCTCTCCATCGTCACACCTCAAGAGCACAATGTGTAAGAGGGTCAGGCAATGACAGGACACCCTTGGGACTTTGATCTGGCAGCTCTGAAAGGAAGCAAAAAGCCTCGATGTGCCCACATGCCCTGCCTGCGGGTCAGTCCTGGAGCCCAGCCACAAGAGTGGATAAAAACTGCCAAGTGATGGATAAGTCAGTGCCGAGTTTCTGGTCCTGCACTGCCACTCCCCACCTCTCAGATCATTAGGACTCTCTCTGCCCCAACACACTGAAGTAGCTGCAGCCCCTGCAAACCTCCCCATGGTGTCTCTGCCCCACAGACCACACCGTGGTGCCTTCTTGGCTCACCCAGCCCTAGTCCTGACCCCAGTGCCACCACCCTTGTGCTGGTGCTGGCCCCTGCCTGCCTGCCTGCTCCCTGCCCTTGCACTGGAGCAGACTGGGCATCCTGGGCTTTCAGGGCCAGCAGAAAGGGGAGGAGGCAGTGGGTGAGGACTATGACCCATCATGCTTGCAACATGCTGCTGCTGCAGAGTTGCCCAGAAATGACACTGAACAGCAGGTCAAAGTGGGCTCTGTTACCTCACCTAAAACGGGGCTCTGTGACCTCACATCACATGTGGCTCTGTGACTCCCTCAGTCCTCATTGTGCCCTGTCTTCTGCCAGGCCTTCCCAACGTACTCTATTGCCTGTTAATTCCTGAATCTGCTCATTGTTTAATTTCCTTGTTCTGCATTAGCGCAGAAGGAGCAGAAGTGGAGATGGGTGGATCTGTTTTGGGAGGTAGCAGTGGGCATGGCAGTGTAGAGGCATCCTGGTCTTGCTTCCCAGAAATCCCTACCGGAGATATATGAAGACTGACATAAAAGAGCCATAACACAGATTCCATATAAGGGACCAAACTTCAAGTGCATTTCCTTGGTGCTATTTTTGTGTGCCAGCATTCCTGGGAGAAACATGCTTTTCCTGCTAGTTTTGCTACAGGTTCATGACCTTTGAGGACAGCACTTCTTTCCTCTGCCACCATCCCTGCTAATATCAGGCTGCTGCACTAAGACAAATCAAGGCTGCCTGGTTTATTCCCTCCCCTTCCAAACTCATTTAAAGCTCCCTAAACGAGTCCTGCCAAATCCTGAGCACAGATCCTTTCTCCCTCTGAGACAGGTTTACAACATCTGCTGCCAGCAGGCTTGGTGTCCTCTATAAGGATCCGTGGCCAACCCCCACCCAATTCTGCTGTTGTCACGTGAAAAGGAGGGACAGAAATGTAAAGATTTCTTGTCCCACCTATATTAATACAAAGTTATCAGCTATAAGTGCCCTCAGAATATTGAAGTCATATAAACCCAATACTGCCTGCCTAACACTGGACAGAACACAGACTGGTTGAGTCATCAATACTCTTGTGAGGACAATACTTTAGCCAGGGGGAATTTTCTTTATCAAGATATTAGCTATAAGTGTCCTCAGAACATCAAAGCTGTATAACCCAGATCAGCCTGTCTGTGTCTCACCTAAAGAGACAACGCTGGAAAGCACACTGCCTGGAAAGGTCTTTAACGCTCTGTTTATGAGACCACACTTAATAGCAAGAAAACAACTTTCTCTGTATCAGCTCCTGGAATAACTTTCATTAATACCAGTATGTGACAATGCCTATATGGGTTGCTTAGTCGATGATAATGTTTAGCTGCATGATTGTATTTAATTGCTGACAAAAAACACCAAAAGAAACCAGCACAAAACACATTCTACAGGCAACTCCAGCAGTATATACTCCACGATAAACTTAACTGACAACAGAAAACTACTAATCAGAAACACAACAGCTTAATATCACATTTAAACATACACAATAACTCAAAACAAAAGCAAAGGAAGAATATAGCCACTTCCCACTAACACATACATAACCGGTGAGTTATAGCAAAGTATAATTAGTAAGGCATAGGAACACAGAGTAAGAATTGGTTGCTCACCCCTGCAATGTCCAATGGGGTAGGGGGAGACAGGATAGCTCATAGGTTGCCCTCCCAGAGATAGTGGAAGTTTTCTCCCCGATTTTTGCACATCTCGTTTTATACCTTTTCTTTAGGAAGGTTGAGTGATTATAGTCAATCATAGTTTTTGGGGGTGATAGTCAGATGCCTGAGGGTTGGCTCCCTGGGTCTCCACAGGGTGTAACAGGGTGTGCTAAGAAGGGCCATGTCATTTCCATAACACTCCATTCTTCAGTAATCCCATCAATATGACTTAAGAACTTTCAGGGAGCCACTGGAGTCTCTTTGTCCCCTGACAATGGTTCCTGGGAGCACCCCTCCAGGGGTTGAGGTGTTCCTCTTAAACCATCAAGAGGTTATCAGGGCTATCACTCCATAGCTGGTAACATCGGGCTCAAAACCAGGTATTCACTTGTGTCTACCTTAACTGTTCCCTGTAACTGGCAAGATAGAATAAAACAATACATTGTGCTCCAATGCCTCAACCAGTCATCCAGGGGCCCTGAGGTATCTCTTGCTTGTCCTCAGACATCATGAGGTACTGACATGGGATACATACAAAGGTGTATATTCCCACAACTCAAAATTAACACACATGAACTTTTTGCTGAGCAGCTCTTGGGGGAAAGAAATATTTATGACTTGTGTGTGCTGGACCCCTAGGGCATAGAAAGCTCTTGGAAGGCCTTCTAGAGCACCTTTGGTAAAACTGTCCAGGAAGAACCTATCAAGCCCCAAGTGTTTAGAGCCTCAAGCAGACAGGCAATGACAACTTTGCTCTGGGATGTCCCCAAGGCTTATAACCAGTATCCAGCTGAGAAACTTGATAAACATGTCCAATGCCATCGTCTGGAATCAAGAACAGATCAGAGAAGTTACTATGCACTCAGAGAAAGGAGGGAACTAGAGGGAAAACTCATTGTCTACACTTCCATGGATAACAGCCTGGGAAAGGCTGCATCAGGACCAACCCTGAATGTTCCTCTGGGACAGACACCTGCAGTTCATCCAAGTGGAGCAGGGCTGCAAGGCTTGAGCTGAATCTCCTGTTTCTCCAAGTGGATGTCTCCTGAGCTTGTCTCTCTGGAATGTCCCAGTGCCACAGTGATTCCAGTGCCAAGTTTCTGGCCCTGCACTGCCACTCTCCACCTTTCAGATCATTATGACCCTCAGCTCCCAACACACTGAATCAGCTGCAGCCACTGCACAACTCCCTGTGCTGAGTCTGTTCCACTGCCTGCACCGTGGTGCCTTCCTGGCTCACCCAGCCCTAGCCCTGACCCCAGTGCTACCAGCCCAGGGTTGGGTGCTGGCCCCTGCCTGCCAACCTGCTCCCTGCCCTTGCACTGGAGCAGACTGGGCATCCTGGGCTTGCAGGGCCAGCAGAAAGAGGACAAGGCAGTGGATGTGGACCATGATGCCCCATGCTCACAACCGGCAGGCAAGAACTCACTGCTTTGGGGAAAAAAAATTAAAATTATGCATTGAAAAAATCATCTTCTGAAGTGAAGTATCCCCATCAGTACTGTTAGTAAATAACTCTTTGGAAAAGGCCATGCAAACATCTCTACTGCTAAGCCATGACATGACTATGCCAGGTATCACTACCCCAACCAGGCTGCTGTGGTTCGCAAGATATAGTTCTCCTGATAACCAGCAGTCTCAGCTTTTTCCCCAGCAGCTGACCCTGGCAGAAGAGAAGAATCATCTCATATTACTCTGCTCTGTGCTATAGATAATCTTATATAATGTGGTCTCATACCTAAAAGTGCAAAGTTGTGAAATTCCTTGCAAATGGGTGTGGTGAGTTGTGAGCAATCTGCAACATTGTTCAGAGACATCTACAAGCATCTCTCTGGCATGCTGTAGGCAATATCACAGAATCATAGAATGTTAAGGAGTTTGAAGGGACCTTAAAGATCATCTGGTCCCAGCGCCCTGGTCATTGAACACATTCCACTAGACCAGGTTGCTCAAGGCCTTATCCAGCCTGGCCTTGAACACCGCCAGGGAGTGGGCATCCACAGTCTCCCCAGGCAACCTGTTCCAGTGTCTCAGCACCCTCACAGTAAAGAATTTCTCCCTAATATCTAACCTAAATTTCGTCTCTTACAATTTGTTCCCCTTTAATCCTTGTCCCATCACTATAGGTCTGACATAGAGTCCCTTTCCAGCTTCCCTGTAGGCCCCATTCAGACAATAGGAGGTTGCTCTGAGATCTCCATGCAATGTTCTCTTCTCCAGGCTGAACTTTCTCAGCCTGTCTTCATAAGGGATGTGCTTCAGTCCCCTCATCAACTTTGCGGCCCTCCCCTGGACTTCCTCCAACAGTTCCATGTCCTTCTTATGCTGGGGACACTAGAACTGTATGCAGTACTCCAGGTAGGGAGGCTCACAAAAGCAGAGTAGAAGGGGAGAATCACCTCCCTTGACCTGTTGGCTATGATCCTTTTGATGCAGCCCAGGACTTCATTGGCTCTCTGGGCTGCAAGCTTGGGGGAGAAGACCCTGATTTTATTAAATGGCAGAGGTATTATAAACGATGCATTGATGAAGATGTGGACATTATGGAACTTAATGTCCCACATACTGATGCTTTGTACAGGATTTATAAGGACATGGACTGTAATGTGCCTTACATGAATATTTCAGCAGGTAAATTAAACTGCGTCACTAATATGTCTTCCCTATTGATTTTTCCTTTAGTCATTCATATCCCAGTTTCTTCTTCCCATAATCCCTCAGGGCTTCTTTCCCACCATTCTCACCTATTGATTGAAGTTCCATGATTCTATTGGTCTTTATCCCTGTTTGGTTATTGGCTGTTATGAAGTTCCACCCCTGTTCCCCATTGGTCCGTTTTTCAATCCCTTCCCTGGCCAAGGGGAAGCCTCACTCCACTCCCTTTGCCAGAACCTTCCCTATGGAACCCTATATAAACCCTGCAATCCCAATAAAGTTGATTCCTCTGTTGCCACCGAGCCTGGAATGTGGATCTTCCTTCGGGGTTCTGCGCGGGATCAGGGCAGAGGGAGGTGTCCTGGGCTTTGAGGGGCTGAGGCTAGAAGACCTATTATCACTTGAGCTGCTTATCACTGAGCCCCTCAGAGCTGAAGACCATCACCAATATTTGATGGCATTACCATCCACCGTTACAAGCTCACACTGCTGGCTCATGTAGAGTTTTCATCGACCGTCACATCCGTCTTCCTCCACAGGACTGCTGTCAAGCACTTCTCCACCCAACCTCTAGGTGTGTCTAGGATTGCCACTTTTACTTTGCTGTGTTGAACTTCACAAGGTTTTCATTGTCCCACCTCTCAAGCCTGCCAAGATCCCTCTGGATGGCATCCCTTCCCTCCAGCAGGTTGACTACAACACACATTTTGGCAACGTTGCAAATTTTCTGAGGGTGCACTCGATCACACTGTCATTGCCACTGGAAAAGATGTTGAATAGTATCAGCCCCAGTACCGACCCCTGACCGACACCACTCATCCCTGGTCTCCAGATAGACAAGACTGACTGGAATTATTTGTGTGCTGTGCCACCATTCGTCACTGGTCTCCACATGGGCCACTCTTCCATAGAGCACAATCCTCCAGGCAGTATCCCAAGTGAGCTCACAGACAAGCCTTTGCACCTCACATCTCAACAGCATGAGCCCATTCTGGAGGACTGTGATGGGTTTGATCTAGGTTTCTTTAGCAACCAGCTGTAACTAGGGAAGTGGCCATTACATAACTATTCCACACATGTTTTTCCATGTAACGGGAGGGAGGAGTCAGTTTTAGGTTTGCTGCTTCCAGGGAGGCGCGGGAAAGCAGAAGACAGCCTAGACAGAGATCTTTTGTTTTGCTCAGTTCTGTCCCTTGGGGTGGTGAGATTGTATCCTTGCCAGTTTGTTTTCAAAATTTTGATTGTATTCTGCTTGTTGTGTGTTTGTTTCTTTTGTTCCTTCTCATTCCCATCCCCATTTCCTCCTTTCCCCTTTTCTCTAGGGACCCCTGGGTGGGTACAATTACATGTGTAGTGATAAATGTTAGAATATATATATATGCATTAATTCAGTCCAGTTTCATTTGAGTTCTTGCCGTCTTTTCAGTTTTTTCTTTCCCAGTCCGGGCAGCCCGGGCCTGGCAGGAGAAAGCCCGGCTAAACCCAAGACAAGGATGAAATTCCAGCTGGGAAACCAGGCTGATGCTGGGACAAAGGTGTCACACACTGGAGTGCAAATCCCTTCCAACTCCTCTCCAGATCCAGATTTGCTCACAGCTCTGTGCATTCTACCCCAACACAAAGAGCCAAAACAGTTAAGAACTCATGGCTTTTTAACAATATATTTCTTTATATTTTAACCAGGAGAAGAGTCATCATCTTCTGAAGCACAGTACCCCTGCTGGTACTGGTCACAGGGACACCAGGATGGTGTGGGCTGAAGTGAGTCCAGGGAAACCCAGTTCTCCTGTGAAGAGGCACTGTCAGCCAGAGAACAGCTGGGACAAGCAGGCAAAGGTGAGGGGTCTGTGCCCATGTTCCTGTACAACTGGGCAAGCTCTGCTGCAAAGATCCTCGGTGACAGGCGGGAGCTGTTGATGAACTCTATGTTTGCTTGGTCTATTTCGCCCCCTCGTGCTCCTTCTCCTGACTCTGCTTTGTCTTTCTCTCTAGATTGAGATAAAGAAAGAGATTGAGAGAAAGACAGAGACCCTTCTCAGAAAGAGTCAGTGTGGGCTTGTTGTGTTGCTCCCTTTCTGTGGGTTCTTCTGTACAAAGAGATTTCAGAGTGGTGTACTCATGGATATGGATTAAGAGCACAGTTAAAGGACTGTACCACGGAGGTTTCAGCAGAGTGCTGCCAGGAGCTGCCTTGGCACTTCAGCACAGTGCCAACACTCCATTGCCAATGGCAGCAGTAAATAATGCTTGGGAAAAGCCAACTCACGTGTCTCTCCACCTCAGCCGTGACATGACTATGCAACAGACTGCTAGACCAAGCAGGAGCACACCAAAGGCTGCTGCAGATCCTAGAATATAGTTCTTGTTTGCCTCCCAGTGACCAGCAGTCTTGACTTTTTCCAGAGTAGCTTCCTCTGGCAGGAGAAAGTATAATGCAAGAGAAAATGTTTGTGCTCTGTGCCATGGATAATCTCAGATTCAGGATGCTTCAGATGCCCAAGATTTTTGTTTTCAGAAACCGGTGCCTCTGGCTCTAGTGTCTTAGCACCAGGGAACAAGAAGGATCCCTGAAAGCTCTCCTGGAGAAGAGCCCATGTGCCAGCGAGTAGCTGTACTAGCACTGCCCCTGTCTGTTCCTCTGGGCTGCAGCCAGGGCTGTGTGCTGGGGCCCTGCAGTTCATCCATGGAGAGCTCTGCAGGAGTACAGAAGTGCCCCTCTTTACACACAGCAGCATCTCCTGAGCACTTACTTCCGGGACATCCCTGAAGCTGACCAGGTATGCAGTTTTGTATTGCCTCTCTTTCTTCATCTGAGACTGGCACTCTGTCACTTTCACCCATCTCAAAGGTCTCCTTCTGCACAGTCTCAGGCTCTGTCTCTGTAGAACGGACGCGGGACAGCTTAATTAGAAGTCACTGTCCCTCATCAGGAAAACTGTCATGTCCTGGGCACCCTGGCAACCAGCAGTGAGGTGCCAACCGTATGCAAAACCAGGAGGAAAATCACAGCCATGATTTCTGTGGGGTAAAGAGAAATGCAGAGGCAAACCACCCAAGACTGAATGAACTAAATGAATCACTCAAAAAACCCCTTCAAGTGAGGCATCTGGCCTCATGCTGGATGTCCAGCAGCAACCCACCCCTGATGATGAGGTCTGGAAAGGCCAGCCAAGATTTCCTGGAATATAATTCCTGCTTTGATGCTGGGCTGTCCATGAGCTGAACACAAATTTAGAAAAGCACTGTCCCCAATATCTGCACAGAACAGCTCTGGGCAGTAATGGTACTACTGCAGTACCACCTGCCTCTGACACTCTGCTGGAAGCACATCTGGAAGCGGATGCTGTGCAGGATCATCTCTGGCCCAGCAGCTCAGATAAGGTGTCAAATTGCGTGTTTTTGCAGCAAGGCTCTGACTGATTCCTTCCTGCTGTGGAGGCTACAGCACATCCCTAGAGGAACCAAGGGTCCTGTAGTTAACAGAGTGGGATATACTGCTCACCAGACGGTGCACTCTCCAAGTCGGTCACGACCTCCTCCGGAACTTCAGGATGTACTTCAGGGAATTCTTCAGGGAACTCATTGGAACCCTTCCCTATTTAGATTTATCAAAGGATATCAGGTATGAAAACACACTTCCATTAAATAACATACTAAAAAGGAGTCTTTATTCTGTGAAATCAGTAGACACTGACTACTCACCTTTGAGATACCAGCTTGGAATCAACATGGAATCTGGCTGAGCAGCTGGAAGAGCCCTCCTTCCGGCAATTTCTACAACCAACCAACCAACCAACCACAGGAAGTTATCACCACATGTTCTGCTCTCCATCGTCACATCTCAAGAGCACAATGTGTAAGAGGGTCAGGGAATGACAGGGCACACACATATAAGTCTGTATTCTTATAGCTGCAGAGGCACCTGGCTGCCCTTGGGACTTTGATCTGGCAGCTCTGAAAGGAAGCAAAAAGCCTCGATGTGCCCACATGCCCTGCCTGCGGGTCAGTCCTGGAGCCCAGCCACAAGAGTGGATAAAAACTGCCAAGTGATGGATAAGTCAGTGCCGAGTTTCTGGTCCTGCACTGCCACTCCCCACCTCTCAGATCATTAGGACTCTCTCTGCCCCAACACACTGAAGTAGCTGCAGCCCCTGCAAACCTCCCCATGGTGTCTCTGCCCCAC
>JAWWLZ010000661.1:0-11762 GCA_035041345.1 Poliocrania exsul | reverse complement strand
CCCCACACGCTGGGTGAGGCTGGGACCTGCACTGTGTGCTGGGGAGGGGGGGCCTAGGGGCTGAGTGGGGCTGGGGGGTCTCTGGGGATATCCTGAGCCCAGCTCTGTGTCTGTGGGGCTGGGGGGTCTCTGGGGATATTCTGAGCCCAACTCTGTGTCTGTGGGGCTGGGGGGTCCTGGGGGGTCTCTGGGCTGGGCCAGGTGGGGTTGGCTCTCACCGAGGGGCTCCCTGGCCCCTCTCCTGAGCAGAAGGTGATTTCCACAACCGTTGGAACCAGTTTTCTGTCCCTCTTTATCACTCTCCAACCCCCAGTCCCTGATGAAATCTCCATGTTGCTGTGGGACAGGATGAAGAGATGACAGGGCAGGGGGGGATGCTCAGAGGGTGAGAGTGGGAGCTTTGGGGGAGCAGCAGGAGCAGTGAGCACAGTGACAGGCCCCAGCTGGGGGGGACACCTGGCAGGGGCTCTTTGAGGCAGCAACCCAAGAGCCTCCCCAGCAACCTCCATTCCCCAGGGGCCTGGGGGAGCTGCCAGCAGAGCACCAGCCCCTGCAGATGTCTGGGATGGGACAGGCACGTCCAGCTGAGGGCCTGGGAGGGACAAAGCTGGTTCCCTGGAGAGGACTCTGAAGGGATGCAGGGGCTGTGCCCCCCCTGCAGACACCGGGCTGGGAGGGGCCTCTGGCACTGGGAGCTGCAGCACAGGGTGTTTGGGGGCTAAAACTACTCCAGGGATGGGCAGCCTTGATGTTTCCATTGCTAAAGTGTTCCTTTGGTTTCTTAGTTTATGTTTAGGTTTTTTCTTTTTTGTTTGTTCATTCGTTTGTTTGTTTTGGTGGGGTTTTGTGGGGGGTTTATCTGTTTGTTTCATGGGATTTGGTTGGTTGTTTGGTTGTGGGATTTTGTAGTTTGGTGAGGGTTTGTTTGGGTTTTTTTGTGGCTTGATGAGGGGTTTTTTGTTTCTTTATTTCTCTGACTGATTTTTCTCTTCTAGTGGAGCAGCTTCCGTGGTTTGGATTAAATTCACTTCTCTGGATTAACATTCCCTGTTGTGACAACAAAGCAGTGGGTGTGTGTCAGTCAAACCAACCCATAACCCCCAAATTTTCACAAGGAACAAGGTGCTTCTCCCGTGAGGAGCAGCTGAAGGAGCAGAGAGCCTTCCCCAGGTGTATGAGCTTTCCTGTGGTCCCGTAATGGTCATGGGAAAAGCCATAACGAGACAGGGACTGCAGCAAGTGCTGCACAGGCAGGATCTGGGACCTCCACAGCCCCAGGAAAAGAAATAACTCCTTGGCACTCAACTCCTGGACAACAGTGCTGTTACCTGTGTTGCTCTTAAGAGGAACGTTATTTATGACACAAAGTGAAGAACTCACCTGCACAAACGCAGGGAAGTGTCAGCAGATAAATGTTTGGAACACTTATTAGAAAAGTATTTCTGCAGGAACTTCCCACTTGTTTCAAGGGGAAAAAAACCTACTTGGAAGACTTTTAAAATAAAACAGGTGAAATGTAAAATTCTAAAATTGTGTGTGAAGAGTTTTCCTTTGGCTGCAATAGCAGCTGTCTGTGAGAATTTGAAGGGAGAAAGAAAAGAAGCCACATTAGTGTGTTTGATGTATCGATTTCCAAGGACATCACTCTGGGGAGGGCAATAATTTCAAGCAGAAAACTAATGCTGTACAGAGTTAATTTCCAGCTCTGAAGTGATGCCCAGCAGATACAGAGTGTAATAACAATGCAATTATTCAGTTCTCTAACGATGCCCAGCACTGAAAACTCTCGCTCTCTTTACTGAAATGTTAAATTAAATGCTGCCAATAATGGGAGCTGCAGTCGCTGCTGTTCCTGCCCAATGGAACTTCCATCATTCCTTACTCTATTCATTAACCCAAATTCATGGGCTTCAGTTTTATTTCCTCTCCTAATGCAGAGTGTTTGTAGTTCTGGGGCTCCAACCAGACCATGTAAAGCTGTTCCCTCTGCTCCTGTCCCTGTGCCCTGGGGCACAGCCCGACCCCCTGTCCCAGCTCCCCCTCCTGGCAGGGGTTGCAGAGCCAGAAGGTGCCCCCTGAGCCTCCTTTGCTCCAGCTGAGCCCCCCCAGCTCCCTCAGCTGCTGCTCCAGCCCCTTCCCAGCTCCGTTCCTGCCCTGAACCTGCTCCAGCCCCTCAGTGCCCTTCCTGGCACGAGGAGAGCAGAACTGCCCACAGCACTGGAAGCACTGGCCGTGTGTCCATCCAGGTGGGGAGGGAACCTGCATCTCACAGGACACCTGGGACTGACTCCTGTCTTTGCCCTGGAAGTTCTGGTTCCTGTTCCCATAGGTGGATTCTGCCTGGACACCCTTCAGAGGAGCTTCCCAAGGTGGTGACCTCTGAGATCAGTGCCAGGAGAGGGCTCTGGGAACAGACTGCTCTGCAGAGGGTTCCCTGCACACATGGAGTGCCCTGAGCTCCCTCACCCCCTCAGGGGATCCTTCCAGTGGGATGAAGACTCAGAAAAAGTGAATAGTTTTGTACCCACCCCATCCCCTTTTCAGGGCTGAGCTGCTGCATCCTGATGTCCAAAACCTCCTACAGAAAAATAGGAAAATCTAAGTTAAAATGTCTTCTCATTACTATTTCTTTGGGGTGGTTGGGTTTCACAACACATGCCCAGTAAATTCCAGATTATACAACAAACTTGAAAATAATCCCTTAGCTCATAAGTGCCTGCAGTGATGGTCCTGCAACACCCTCTTTGCTGGGTTGTGGGAACACCCAAAGGACAAGGGGGGCAAAATTATCCTGATCTCTGGCTCAGCTGGTGCCTGCAGAGGTGCCAGCGGTGGTCCAGTGGGATCCCCTGCCAGAGGGGATGCCAAACAGGGATCCTCAGCCCATTGCAGTGATCCAGCCCAGGGGCATATCCAGAGTATCTGGAGATGTGAATGCCCCTGGGCACGGGTTGGTGCAGCAATGCTGAAGTGTCAGGATAAGCCATGATCTGAAAAGCATTAAAAACCACAACAAAAGGAAGGACTTCACAGTCTCTGTTGCTGCAGAATATTCCAGGAGCACCTTTTGGACAGGCACCAGCCAGGCAGGAGCAATCCTGCCCCAGGGGGGTGGCAGCACGAGGCCACCAACAGTTCAGACCACGGGTGCCACATGAAATGCAGATCCTTTGGTTCCCTGGGCAGAGCACCAAGAGCTGTGGGTTTCACTCTGCAGTAACATCTCAGTGAGGCTGAGCAGCTCACAGTGGCCATCTCTCAAAGGACTGAAGAATTAAATAAATATTTCTAATATGTAGTGGAACATTTCTTTGTATTTGTATCTGCATCTCTGTGTTTGAATGCAATACACACCTTACAAATTCACCCCCACCTTTCTGCTGTGGCCTGAGGATGCTGTGCCTTTAACCCAGGCCTACAGGAGAGATGTGGAGCTCCTCAGTGCCCAGGGCCTGCCTCCTCAGCAATAGGAACTGCACCTGTGAGAGCCAATTTCTGGGACTCAGTTCCATGCAGAAATGCATTAGGCTGTGGCTCAGGGGGGTGTGGAGTCCCACGAAACTGGAATTAGGGAAACTATGCATTTTATGAGCCTTTATATTGCAATTCCCTGGTGCACTTATTGATAGAGATAAAATATAATAGTGCAGACAGTGCATTCACTGTGCAGAGTGTTGTCCTCAGTCAATAGTCTTGGCTTTCCTCCCTGAGCATCCTTCCCGTGGGAAGCTCTGGTTCCCTCCCCGTGGGTGGATTCTGCCTGGACACCCTTCAGAGGAGCTTCCCAAGGTGGTGACCTCTGAGATCAGTGCCAGGAGAGGGCTCTGGGAACAGACTGCTCTGCAGAGGGTTCCCTGCACACATGGAGTGCCCTGAGCTCCCTCACCCCCTCAGGGGATCCTTCCAGTGGGATGAGGGCTGAGCAGCAGAGGAGCTCAGGAAACACCAGTGGGTGCAGCCAGGGCATCAGAGTCCACGGCAGCTGGAACAGATGGCACAGGCTCCACCTGCCCAGGAGCCCCCTGTGCCACCACCCTGCCCAGCCCCATGGCCTCTGTCCCCCCACAGGCTCCACCTGCCCTGGAGCCCCCTGTGCCACCACCCTGCTCTGCCCCATGGCCCCTGGCCCCCCACAGACACCTATCCCTGCAGATGTGGCACATCTGGGACAACCACAGATGGTTCAGGTGCAGTGCCAGCACCCTCGAGGGAGGTCAGGGTCAGCCCAGGGGAAGGGCATGGTCACCCCAAGGGAAGGGCAGGGTCACCCCAAGGGAAGGGTCACCCCAAGGGCAGGGTCACTCCAACGCAAGGGCAGGGTCAGTCCCAAGGGCAGGGCAGGGTCTCCCCAAGGGAAGGGCAGGGTCTCCCCAAGGGAAGGGCAGGGTCACTCCAAGGGCAGGGTCACCCCAAGGGAAGGGCAGGGTCACTCCAAGGGCAGGGTCACCCCAAGGGCAGGGTCACCCCAGGGGAAGGGCAGGGTGGCCCAGGCCCCTGGTCCCCAAGGGCTGTGCCAGTGCAGGGTGTTGCCCCCAGCTGTTCCCTGGGCAGGGATTGATTCCATGGGATCACATGGACAGACAGACCTGCCCTGGGTTCTGTGGGGTGGAAGGACACGGGTGGGACTGGGGGCAGGTGTCTGCAGAGCTGATCATCTTTCCTCCATCAGCTATTGCTGGCAATCTTCATTTTCTGACAAAATGGAATGTGTTTTTAGAAAGTTTAAATCTCTGAAAAAACAAAGAGCTCACAAAAATCATAAGGGAAATTAATCTTCCTGCTTTAGCCTAAAGGAATTCTTGTAGCTACCTTTTTCTGACACAGAACAAAAAATATTTTGAAATAACTTGAATTTCACTAGGAATAAACATTCCAAGTGCTGAAGCTTTCCAGCTGTGCAGCAGCAAAGGGCCCTGGGGAGGCCCCACAGTGTCTCTGGGAGTGCTGAGGACATGAGGAAAACCCCTGGAGGAGCTGGGAAAGCTCTAATTCCAAGGCAGTTCTGATGGGAAAGCAGCTCCTCCAGGTGCTGTCCTCATCCCTCTGCCTCCTGCTCTTGCAGCCACAAGGACACTTCTGTACTGAAAAAACAGAGATTTTTACTACATTTTTTTACTACATAAATTTTGAACTGGAAAAGGAAAAAAAAAAAAAGGAAGGAAAAAGGTTGTTTGAAATTTATTTGCACATAAATCTGACTTCTTCTGTTTTCATCCCAGGTAAAATGAGATAAAATCATGTTTGTGAGTAAGAAATACACCAGGATTTCCTAGAGAGTTTGTCCTCAATGAAAGATAAAAATATCAATATAAAAGATTCATTCATTTCAGTAGTAAACAAATTGCACTGGGAACCTTCCCAGGACTGAAGGAGTGGCATAAACTCTGGAGGCCCAAGGGACAACTGTTCTATTTATCACATTTATGAAAGAATTCTTAGCTAGTCTGTCACTGAATAGTAATAATGTCCTCCCAGCACAAATCAGTGGTGACTTGGAGGGAATTACACCCCTAATGCAGTTTCCCAGGTGGATCACTGTGGGGGTGGCATTCAGAGCCAGGACTTGCAGCTGCTGGGGCACCTCAGGGAGACCCTGGGCAGTCCCTTGGTCACCCTGGGCAGCCTCTGGGCAGCCCCTGGCTCACCCTAGGTAGTCTCTCGGTCACCCTGGGCAGCCCTTGGCTCACCCTGGGCAGTCCCTGGCTCACCCTAGGTAGTCCCTGGGTCACCCTGGGCAGCCCCTGGGTCACCCTGGGCAGCCCCTGGGTCACCCTGGGCAGTCCCTGGCTCACCCTAGGTAGTCTCTCGGTCACCCTGGGCAACCTCTGGGCAGCCCCTGGATCACCCTGGGCAGCCTCTGGGCAGCCCCTGGCTCACCCTAGGTAGTCCCTGGGCAGCCCCTGGGTCACCCTGGGCAGCCCCTGGGCAGTCCCTGGGCAGTCCCTGCCTCATCCTTGGCAGCCCCTGGGCAGTCCCTGGGCAGCCCCTGGCTCACCCTGGGTAGTCCCTGGGCAGTCCCTGGCTCACCCTGGGCACCCCCTGGGCAGCCCCTGGCTCACCCTGGGCAGTCCCTGCCTCACCCTGGGCAGTCCCTGGCTCACCTTGGGCTTCTCCAGCTCAGCCTGTGGTCCCAGATCTCAGCTGAAGCTCTGGGGGCTGTTTTAATTGGAGTATTCAGGTCACTCCTCGTTGCATTTCTCTTCATTCACAGCTGAGGGTGAAAGGAGAATCAGCCTGGGGGAGCCTCGAGTTCTCACCTTGAACAATTTGCTGTTTCCTCTGCAGAAGGAAATGCCAATGTTGGAGCAAAAGCTGCCAGCAAAACTTCTTTGTGGTCCTGTGAAACTCGGTTGTTAAAGGGAACAGAATGGTGAACCCTGAGAGTGGGAAAGCCACTTCTGGGGAGCAAAGAGTTTGGAATGAGTTCTTACCCCCATGATTCTCTAACCCAAAGGATTGCACAGCCTTGGAGCCCCTTCCAGTGCCTGCAGGGGCTCCAGGAGAGGTGGAGAAGGACTTTGGACCCAGGCCTGGGCAGGCCCAGGGCCTGGATAGAACAACTGGGATGGTTTCCCACTGCCAGAGTCAGGGTTGGATGGGATGGATGGGAAAGTGGGGCTGCCCCATCCCTGGAGGTGTCCCAGGCCTGGCTGGACCTCCTGGACTAGTGAAAGGCTCTGGGAGGGGGAAGGAGGGCAGTCGAGGGTTGGTAATAAAATAAGAGCCAACCTGAGACTGCCCATGGCAGGGGTGGAACTGGATGATCCTTAAGGTCCCTTCCCAACCAAACTAGTCTGGGATTGTCCAACCTGAGCTGAGGTGAAGCTGCACCCCAAGCTGTCCATGAGCTGGTCCCATGTCAGGGGTGGAGTTTGCACGGCAAGAGCAGGTGAAAACAGCCTGTAACAGCATTCCCAGCCCCTAACAGCATTCCCAGCCTCTAACAGCATTCCCATTCCCAGCCTGTAACAGCATTCCCAGCCCCTAACAGCATTCCCAGTGTTTAACAGCATTCCCAGCCCCTAACAGCATTCCCAGCCTGTAACAGCATTCCCAGCCTCTAACAGCATTCCCATTCCCAGCCCCTAACAGCATTCCCAGCCCCTAACAGCATTCCCAGTGTTTAACAGCATTCCCATTCCCAGCCTGTAACAGCATTCCCAGCCCCTAACAGCATTCCCAGCCCCTAACAGCATTCCCAGTGTTTAACAGCATTCCCAGCCCCTAACAGCATTCCCAGCCTGTAACAACATTCCCATTCCCAGCCTGTATCTCCATTCCCATTCCCATGCTCTAACAGCACTCCCAGCCTGTAACAGCATTCCCAGCCTCTGACACCATTCCCAGCCCCTGACACCATTCCCAGCCCCTAACAGCATTCCCAGCCTGTGTCCCCATTCCCATTCCCAGCCTGTATCCCCATTCCCATTCCCAGCCTGTATCCCCATTCCCAGCCTGTATCCCCATTCCCAGTCCCAGCCTGTATCCCCATTCCCATTCCCAGCCTATATCCCCATTCCCAGCCTGTATCCCCATTCCCAGCCTGTATCCCCATTCCCATTCCCAGCCTGTATCCCCATTCCCAGCCTGTATCCCCATTCCCAGCCTGTATCCCCATTCCCAGTCCCAGCCTGTATCCCCATTCCCAGTCCCAGCCTGTATCCCCATTCCCAGCCTGTATCCCCATTCCCATTCCCAGCCTATATCCCCATTCCCAGCCTGTATCCCCATTCCCAGCCCCTCAACTGTCCCACTCCGCATCCCGCACTGGGCACGGACCCTTTGCCTGCTGAGCTGCAGGAACTCTGCCCTCCACTTGAGCCATTTCTCACAGCACAGCAAACAGTTTGTGCAGTGCCCTCAGGAGAGAAATCAAAAGCTAAAGGGATAAATGACCAATTAGACTGCCTCGTTTTGGATCTAAAAGCAGGGCCAGCACAATGGGATGGAAAAGCAGAATGTTCCTTCTCCTGGCTGCACTTGGGCTGAAGATGAACCTCTGTCTCAGCAGAAGTTCTGCTCTCTAGCCCTGAGCAGGGGGAGGAGCTGCTGGTGACACATCCCAGCCCCAGGGGCAGCTCCGGGTGGGCATTGCTGACTCTCCTGGTTATTTCTGGTGCTGCTGAGGTGCCTCCCTGCCAAGCTCAGCCCTGCTGCCTCTGCACCCCTGGAGCTGCCCAGGGACCCGCTGGGATCTTCCCTTCCATGCTCACTGTCACTCCTGCAGTGTGGCAAACAGGTCACCTCTGGGCCTGTTTGGCAGCACCAACCCAGAGCGTCACTGTTGCTTTTCCTTCCACTCCTCATGGATCCTGCACCTTGAGCCACACTCTGGTGTATTATGGGAGGTGATGGAGCTGTGCCCAGGGTGAGCCCTGCCCAGGCAATCCTTCTGTGCCAGGGTGGGGTCAGCCGAGCTGGAATGTCACTGCAGGAAGAGAAACGTTTCTCCAGAAGGACCAACAGGTCCCAGTTTGTGTTCTGGTGGGTTTCTGTGGGACAGGAGTTTCCAGGCAGGTGACCTTGGTCCTCCCCAGGGATCTGCTCAGCTCAGCATGGAGGTGAAGTGGGAGGGAGAGCCCCAGGGCTGGCCCTGTGCTCCAGCAGCCACTGGCGGCTCCAGGCCCTGCAGCCACGGGACATCCCATCCAGGAGAGACCCCCCAAGAGCCACAGACAAGGGAGAGAGAGAGCCCCCAGAGCCACAGTCATGGGAGATCCCATCCAGGAGAGACCCCTCAGAGCCACAGACATGGAGAGCTGATCCAGGAGAGACCCCTCAGAGCCACAGACATGGGAGAGCTCATACAGGAGACCCCCCAGAGCCACAGACAAGGAGAGCTGACCCAGGAGAGAACCTTCAGAGCCACAGCCACAGAGAGCTGGTGAAAAAGGGAGCCATGGCAAGCACTGGGGGCACATCCACCCTGGACTCTGGAATCCCACCTGTGCACAGCCATCCTGGCACCGGGCTCCACAGCCACCCTGGCACTGGGCTCCACCCCACGCAGGGCACTGTGAGGGCACTGTCAGGGCAGCACAACCTCGGCAGCCAGGCTCCAGAATGAGCCCTGCACCTTTTGAAGAGGACAGGGAAGGCAAACACTCACTGCCAAACATGGCCCCAGCTGTGCAAGGAGACACTGAGCTGCTCCTGGGGACAACATCTGGTGCCTGCTGACCTTTCACAAGCTGTGCCTCCCACTGTGGCAAAGCACTCTCTGCCCTGCCAAAAGAGCATCAATTAGAAATGCATTACCACAGCTCTCTAGAGCAAAGCCAAAAATTGCTGCTTATTCATTCTGTAGACAATCAAAGCCTGTTTACAGAGAGTTTTCCACATCAAATATAGTAAAAATTTAATTGACCTCACCTGTGAAGAGATGTTGGGGAAAACAAGAGCGACAGGTTGGGAAATGACATCTCCATTTGTGTGGCTGCTTCCTGGGCCAGGGCAGGCCTGGGTACCACACACCGTGGTCCATCCCCCCACCTGCCTCAGGTGCTGCTGTGCCACCCTTCCCCTGCACTGGTGATCTCTGTGGAGCCAGGGGGGGCCCTGGGGAGTGGGACCAGACCAGGGGGTACAGGGGATGCAGGACACCACAGTGCCATGCAGGGTGGCAGAGCTGGCCCTGTGATCTGTCAAGAGGGGAGGGACCTTGAAGCTCATCTCAGCCCCTGCCATGGCAGGGACACCTCCCACCAGCCCAGGCTGCTCCAAGCCCTGTCCAGCCTGGCCTGGGACACTCCCAGGGCTGGGGCAGCCTCAGCTGCTCTGGGCAACCCTTTCTGGGTGTGATCCCAGCAGCTGAGGAGCAGAGCTGTGCCTGAGGCTGGGACTGGAAATGAAAAATAAAAGGAGCATGTGTTAATGTGAGACTGAATTACAAATCTGACCTCTTTGCTGGGGATGTTCAATTTTCCAGTCTCTGTCTGGAGACACTGGCCAGCATTAGGCAGTGGCTCAGGGAGAGGTCACAGCTCAGTGGGATGAATTACAGACAGGAACTGGTGTTTGTGGGTGTGACAGCAGTGACAGCACCAAAGCAGGACACCCCTTGCCCCTCAGTGTGTGTCTGGGGGCATCACAGGGGCACAGATGCTCCCCATGCCATCCTGGGCAGGTCTGTGTTCACTGAAACAAGCACAGACAGTGATGGGAGCCTGGAGAAAAGGAGGCTCAGGGGGGACCTTCTCACTCTGCAATCCCTGCCAGGAGAGTGGAGCCAGAGAGATCAGGCTCTGCTCCAGGAACAGGGACAGGACAAGGGGAAATGGCCTCAGGCTGTGCCAGGGCACGTTCAAGTTGGATATTGGGAAAATTTCTTCACTGTCAGAGTGGTTGAACAAGTCTCTGATTGAGGAGAGGTGCTGAACAATGTCCAGAGTGCCCAGGACCATCTGCTGGCCAGGACAGGCCCCAGAGGAGGTGGTGGGCTCTGCACAGCTTGACAAGAGACCAGAACCATCCCCACCCACACTATTTGTGCCTCTTCTTGGTACCAGGGGTGCCCTTTTCTGCCAGGGCTCGTGCCCCCTTGATCTTCTATGTTGCTTTGTTTTTCACATCAAACTTTTAGCAGAGAGGAAACACAGCCAGGGAGATTTGCTAAAGATCAGCATTCTCAAGTAAACACTGCAAAAGCATCTCCAAGGAACTCATCCAGATTCCTCACACATCACCTCTCTTCATGGGAGCAAATAAAAATCAAACCTGGGCACTCCTGAGACCCTAAACCCGAGGGGGCTGGGCCTGAGCCCACTGCTCTGTGACTGCAGAGGGCATGGGGCCAGTCAGAGCAAAGCCCTGTGTGCAGGGAACAGCAGAAATCTCAATATGTGGAGGGGGTTTGGCCTTTTTCCAACTGGTTCCACATAAAAGTGTAAATTGCATTTGCTCTGGTCCCTGGATACCATCTCAAATTTAATAAATATCTGCTGCCTTGCACATGGTCTGTGCTGCCTGGGGAGAGCCAGTGAGGAACAGCAACTACAGGGATGTTGGGATGGGGCTGAGCACAGCCCTGCCCCTGCCCTGTGCTGGGCCATGAAACCAAAACCAGGGCACGAATGGCATCCCTGCCTTGGCATGGCAGCGAGGGGCAGGGGGCAGGGCTCACCTCGGGGTGGGTGAATGGCACTGGCTGCCCCCCATTTTTGTTGCTGTCAAACACCCCTCCAGAGGGAGCTGTCAGTGGTGGTGTTTTCCCAGGAAAGAAGAGGGGCTGCTGCTTCCACGGGGACAGACTTTCCTCTGGAACCTCTGATGAACTCACTGCAACATTCAATAGTGCCACACAATGCAGAGAGCCTGAGCTGGAGCAGGGAGTGACCTCTGTGACATTCCTGCTCAGCTGGAACACGGGAACCTTCAGAGTCATTCAAAGTAACACAAACCAGGGAATTCATTTTTAATCTGGGCACTATCCCAAAGCTGGAGGCACTTTACTCCCCTAAACCCCCAGAAAGGTGGAAGGTTAGGGGGCAGCAATGAAAACATGAATAGCTCTTGGAAAGTTGGGGGTGCTCCTCTTTGGGTCAGAAGAAGTCCAAGGACAAAATTTCTTGTCTCTGTCCAAAGAAAACAGAAGAGTTCATGTTGGAACTGCACTGATGGGCCAGGGAGATTATAATGGGTTCAAACTGGCAGAGGGGAACTTTGGGTTAGCCAGATGGAAGGAAATCTTGGCTGGGAGGGTGGGCAGGCCCTGGCACAGGTGCCCAGAGAAGCTGTGGCTGCCCCAGCCCTGGGAGTGTCCC